>PVIC010001579.1:0-89181 GCA_004025085.1 Thryonomys swinderianus
AAAAATCAAAGAGAATTGTATACAGTAACACTAAAACTAGCCAATAAATAATAATTTTTGCATAATGATGAAATAGTGGACTTTAAAGCAGGAAAAAATAGTGGACAAAAAAGTTCAGTTCTAATAACCAAGAAGTGGATCCTCCATGCTTAAACAATAGACACTCTTGAGCTGAATTGCTGTTTATTCAAATATCCATGTATTTGTTGAGAAGCATTTCTCACCCATTGTATTTCATGTACTCCACATGGCTGGTGCTGAAATACTAAAATAGATTAGTTACAGTCCCGGATATGAGCAACTCATGTTCGAGCTGGAGCACAGACCAAAGAGAAGCACAACAGCCATGTCATGACAACATAGTATGGATTTGAGGACAAATGGAACTCTCAGTGTGGTAGGGAACAGGGAATATTCTGCACAGGAAATGGGAAGAACATGGACTAGTAACATCAAGCGATAAATGTAGTATGGGATGGTGAGAATGAAGGAGGGAGAGAGAAAGGTGGTTGGAGAGGAAGAGGAAAAAAGCTAGAAAAGATCATGTGCATCAACGGAACTTAATCAGATAGGCAATAAGGCTTTGAGAAAATTGATAAGAATTTTGCTATTAGGATGAGCATGTCTGAGAAGCAATAATCTAGTTAGGAAAGGAGAAATAACACTAAGCCCACCATTGTGGACTAAGAGTCAGACAAGTTAGCTCAACATGTGACTTCAGCCATACCTCATAATATATCCATAATTGTGCAATATTGCATTTATCACCTGCATATACCCTCTGTCATAAATCTTCTTTACTAAGCTTATCAGTATGCAACTATTAACTAGTTTTATTAGTAAATATTTGTCTACATATATTTATAGATGTTTCTACTACTGTTCTTCATAATAGTAATGAACCCATGCTCACCTGCCATGGAATAAATGAGCTATCACTCAACAAAAAATTATGCTTTTTTTTTTTTTTTAGAATTTGTATTGTTACTTTTGTATTAATTTTCCAAGACAGAATTCAAACCCAAGCACGTTTGCTCCCAGTCGTCATTACACCCACCACTGCAAGCATTGTCAGCTCTCGTCCTGACTCTGGAAAGCACTATGAGGAGCCCTTACTATGCATCTCCATCCAAGCTGCGCTCATGACGTGAAGAATAGCTAGCAGACAAAGTCAACGAGCTCAGTCCGGGAAGACCACGTGCCACACTATCCATCTCTCACAAAATTCACATGTTTTTAATTCTGGTAGTGGTTGTATTTGGTTAAAATAAGAGACTTTATTAACCATTCACTCCACCAGCTAAGCTTTCCAACTGTCTTCCCATATAAGAATAGTGGTTGGAAATATTTGAAAAAGCTACAGACAAAGACAATACGTGACTATAACATCGAATAAAAATATATGTACATTGATAAATCATATAAAAGCATTTTATAAGGTTCAGTACATTTTATGATACCACTTAAAACACTGAGTGCATGCTATTCCAGTTAGACTACAACACATCTTCCTACTTAAAGACACTGTAGGTAACAGAGGAAGTTTAGCACATCTCTTCCCTTCCAATTACTTTGTTTTGCTTGATTGCCTGAGTCCTGAGGAATTACACATCCTGGGTAGCTTTTATAATTTGTTTTCAGAGCTTTGAACTCAGCACTTAATGTCCAATGCACCCAACCAGCATTATTTCATTTTGTTGTAGTTTGTCTCTTTTTAAGCCTAGTGTTTAGATGGCCAAGATGGAGAAATTAGCCAATCCGTAGCATAAACAACAAACAAAAAAGAAAAAAACAGTTCATTCATTGGCCAACTGGAATTTATGAAAAAAGAAGTTTCCATTGATTCAAAATTTATATTTATAAACTATTTCCATATTTTTTTTCATTTGGAGTACATTTTGTATTATTGTTTTACAGAAATATAAGTCTTTGAAGCATGTACCCACTTATTAAGTGCATAGAAGGCCAATAGAAATACATTTCTCAATACTTTTTTTATGATTCTTAAACAATGTTTAAGAATAATGTTAGTTTTCTTCAGATTACAGTGTCAGGAATAAAAACTGTGTAAGATATTTCTGGCACACAACATTGAACTCTGGCCATGATCAAGTATCTTTCTATATAACATTTTAAGAGGAAGATACAAATAGAAAAAAATTAACAGAGTACTGAGCCCTGAAGGTTACTACAATGACAATTCTTAATGTTAATTCCTATAGCTCATTTGTGATAAACAGATCGATGATTCTCAACCATGGGCATCCATCAGCTACTATTGAACATTTTAAAACTTGTTTTACTTTTAAAACTGTTTATTTTTACTTTGATTGTGAGCTGTATATAAAATGTACCAATAAAGAATCCAATTTTAAAAAAGAAACTACTAAGAGAAAAAACTAAATTTCTAATCCTGTTTTATTTCCGTTATTTTTTTCTTTTGGGTGTATGTATGTATTATGTGTGTGTGTATAAATATATATATATATATATAAAGTTTAGTATTTTTATTATATTATATTTATATAAAAAATATATATTTTTATATAAATATATTAAAATATATATAAAGTTTAGTATTTTTCAATTGTATATATATTATTTATAATATTTTTCTATTGGATATAAATTTTATTTATATATTATCTTTCTATTGGAGATATGTATCTATATATATTTATAAATATTAAATATATTATATATTATATCATATATTATATGTATAATATATTATGTATACTATATAATATATAATAAATATTATTTATATATATATATAAAATCAACTTACAAATACTGAATCAAAATTTCAGTTTATGATACTCAGTAATTAAAGTGTTGAAGGTTTTAGTATTTGATTAAGATACATAGGGAAACAGACATACATAAATAATTACACTAAAGCAAGTTTTAGGTACAATGTATTTTAAATGAATTGAAGTTCATAGAAATAAGCTAATTTTTGTGATACTCATGAAAAGAAACTATGACGATGCTCTAGAAGTGGTCCTAGAAATCAAAACTATGACGATGCTCTAGAAGTGGTCCTAGAAATCAAAAGTAAAAGGGAGAAATGACAAAAGGATGGAAAATTCCTTCATGAATGTATGTTTATGGCCAAGACTGGCTTACTCATCCATAGCATTCCCTCCTATTTCCTACCCCATAGGGTCACAATGACTGCATTGGAACAATTGGGTCTGGAGTGTGGGAAGCTGGGAGCAAGGCACAGCACTTCCACTTCTCCTCACCGGACCTCATGTGCCACCGTCCTGTTTTATTATCTCTTTTTGAGTTCACCCACATGACAAGATGAAAAACTCCGAGAACTCGAGTCTCAGTCGGAGCAAAGCCATGCAGTGGAGCACACCCAGCTTTAACTACACTGTGACATGGATGACAGTCGGTCACTGAGGCTCTTAAACTAGTGTTTCACTGCTAGAATGGGCAGCATCAATTACTGTATCACAGGGATAATAGTACTCCATGAAATAAATAATGTGATTAAACAAAATTTTTATTTCAGAGAGGAAAACAATTTTAAAGAGAGTACATGAGTGAATGATTATATGCATGCTTTACAGAGTCATCATGGAAAATACTGTTTGCCTATGTTATTGTTTAGAAAAAGTAGAGAAATGATACTATTTGTAAAATGTATTTCCTCAAATTTTATGTGCATCAGAAAAACTGGTACCATGCATTCTCTTATACTATAAACAAGCTAAAAACTCACCAAACTAAATAAAACACATTTTGAAAATTGGAAAACTAGCAATTAACAAGAATATAGCCATGACTATTTTCTTTTCTGTTTAAAAGTATTTTATAGTTTCTGGGTCCCAGAAGAGAAACCCAAAGAAAATAGAAATTTCATATGTGATTGAGCAAATAGAAATTTTTTTTCAGGAATGCCTATACCTGCTGTATTATACAAGGCAGCGTACTTTGTTGACTGGAGTTACAGTATTTTACATAAGGACACCTTTAGATTTCTGGCTACATATTAAACTGTGCAGACACAGGATTAAATTCTAAGGAGCTAAGTAGAAAATAAATGACTGAGCACCTCAAGTCTAAAAAGATTCAGACATCCCAAAGTTTTGAGGGCTGAGTCCCAACTACTCGACCGGGAAGAATCTTAACACGACTGAAGCAAGCACTCAGGAGGGCACAAAAGGGCCCTAGAGAGAGACAGAGGCAGCGCCAAACTAGCCAACCAGTCATTCTGGACCTGCCCTAATGAAACCTGAAAAGACCTCTTGACAGGATTCTGGTAGTTGAGGTTAAAACTGTACTGTACCCTAGACTTCATATTAAATCCTATTTTGAGCAAATTCGTTTAAAATAGCATTTTAAATATATGTGGCCAAAAATTAAAACTTAGAATAGTAAAACATTTCAAATAGAAGAACACAGAAGGAAGATCTCATCACTTGCTTTGATGGTTACTTTAAAATAGTCAATAATCATGAGAATGTTGATTTGGCTTAATTGTAGATATTTAAGTGACTAGAAAAGAGTCTCTCAGAATACAATCACACATATGTGGCCAATCATTAACTTGACCACTAGTGAGGCAAGTCTGGGCTACAGATAATGTCTTCAACAATGTGCTGAAAATATGAGTAACAGGGACCAGGAATGTAGCTCACCCGTACCATTACTTGTCTGAAAATACTAGTAGCCACATACAAATAGTAAAATGAACTGCAATCTTACATTACAATATACAGAAAAGAGCTCAGTTAGATCAGACATCTAAATAAAGTGAAAGTAAACGCTGTAAGATTTTTTTATTAATTTTTTATCTTTACTGGTACATTGTGTATACATAATCACACTCAATACAGGGAATTTGTACCAGAGTATGACACAATTTAATTCTCATTTTTCCCATTCTCTCACCCATTCCACAGCCACCCCCCAAATACATAAGCTTTGTTTCCCTTTTTTATTACCATCACATTTTTCCTTTACCCTTCATTACTTATTCCTCCACCACATTTCCCTTTGAATGTTTTCTATTTCACAATATCCATCATAATAAGACTAGGTTGAAGCTCAGTTTTTCCAGCACCATTTGTTAAAGAGGCTGTCTTTCCTCCACTGAGTATGTTTGGCTCCATTATCAAAGATGAGGTGGCCTAGTGTATCTGGAGTTGTTTCTGGATCTTCTAATCTATTCCACTGGTCCTCAGTTCTGTTACTTTGCCAGTACCATGCATTTTCTATCACAGTGGATTTATAGTACAGTTTAAATTGGGGATGGTAAAACCCCCTGCCATGTCCTGGTTGCTTAAAATTGCTTTTGCTATTCTAGGTCTCTTGTGGTTCCAGATGAATGTTTGGATTTTTTTTTTTTTTTGCTCTGTGAAGTATGGAGTTGGGATTTCAATCAGAATTGCTTTGAATCTGTATAGTAGTTGTGGGAGTAGAGCCATTGTGATGATTTTGATTCTCCCTACCCAGGAACAAAGGATGTCTTTCCATTTTCTAAACATTAAAGCAGAAACAACAAACCTGCTGTAAAACAGGTTTGGTTGAACTTTTGGAGACACTGGGTTAGGCAGAGACTTTATGAACAAAACATCTATAACACGAGAACTAGCAGAAAGAATCAACAAATGGGATCTCATCCTACTAAAAATCTTCTGTACAGCAAAAGAAACCACTGGCACAGCTAAAATATAATCAATAACATGGTAAAAAAAATCTTTACTAGCTGTTTGACAGACAAAGGGCTTCTCTCTAGAATATATAAAGAACTTAAACAAATCAGTGCCCCTAAGTTTAAAGATCCAATTCAAAACTAGACATCAGAAATGAACACACTTCTCAGAGGCAGAAGTAAAAGCAGCCAAGAACCATATGAAGAAATGTTCATCATCACTGGTCGTTCCAGAGATGCACACGAAAACAACACTGAGATTTCATCTAGCTCCACAAAGAATGGCTGGTTAGGATATCAACCAGTGATAAATGTTGGCAAGGCTGCAGGGAGAAACAACCTTTCTCCACTGTTGGTCGGACTGTAGACTTGTGCAACCATTGTGGAGATTATCAGAAAACTATGATTAGAGGTCCGACTTGACCCTGCTATTCCCCCATGTGGAATATACTCAAAAGAATTAAAAGAATCATATCATAGTGACATATATGCACCCATGTTCATAGCAGCTCAGTTTGTTATGGCCAAGTCTTAGAAACAATCCAGATATCCATCAACCGTAGACTGGACAAAGAAGATTTTGTTTTTGTTTTCTAAAATGGAGTATTACTCTGCCATAAAGAATGACAAGTTTCATTCATTTATGTGCAAATGGATACACCTTGAGGACACACTAATAAGTGAAATAAATAGATCCCAGATATGTAAATACCGTATCTTTTCTCTGGTATGGGAACCTGTAGATGTAAATGAGTTCCAGAATGTCTGATAGATTTTGTGAAATAGGAAACATTTAAAGGAAATGTGATAGGGGAAAGAATAAATATGATTTGGAAAGAAAAGAAATAACATGTATATGGGGGTGAAGGGCTGTGGGGGAGTAGGGATATGGGTAAAAATGAGAATTAACTTGTGTAACATACTGGTACAAATTCCCAATATTGAGTGTGATTGTGAGCTGGATGTAAAATGTACCAATAAATAATTCAATTTAAAAATCTGCTTCTGCCATGAACCAATTGAGTGTTTGTGAATAAATTCTTTGGTCTCTAGAAGCTTCATCTTCTCCTCTTTAAAACTGAATGATCATTCCACAAATTTCAAAAGGCCACATATCATAATCCATGTGGAAATGCCCCAGTTTTGACATAGATAATATATAATATGTAGTTGAATCTAAATACTTCTTGAAGATATTTTAATGTGTACCTACTTCTTCATAAAGATACAGATTTTGAGTGGCTCATGCCTGCAATATCAGCACTCGAGAGGGAGAGGCAGGAGGATTGCTGATTTTGAGGCTTGCCTGAGCTACATAGTGAGCTCAGGGCCAGCTTGAACTACAAAGTGAGGCCCTGTCAAAAAAAATATATAATATATATATATATATATATATATATGCATTTTGATTTCTGCAAGAAATCATAGGTGATGTGTGGAATTTGCATACAAATTTCTCCTAGATTATAAGGCAGTGTCACATGTAAAGGCAAATACCTTGTCAACATCACAAAACAATTTCAGTCTTATCCCTATAACATTTTGTTTCCTAAAGTACTGATAGACATTTTAATTTAATGCATGTAGTTATTGATTTGTTACAAATAGCAATTATATTTTCCTTCATGAAACAACTTTTTAAATAGTTAAGGATTTTTGTAAAATAAATTGATATTACATGATTTTTTACACGTAAGAATTTTATTTGTACATATCATTTCAGCTCATAAAATAGCTCTACCACAATTATCAATGCCACCAAATAGTTACTGTTGCTTTTGTCATGTGTACCATAATAAACCTAAAAGAATTAATAGTTTTAATAGGTTCATTACAATGTTTGGTCTACTTCCACTGCATATGTCATCAAAATTTACTGAAAGTTTATCACATACACACAAATATATCTGCTTGGTTTAGAAAAGATTAAATTTAACAGGGATACACTGGTATTAATATTTTATTTTACTTTAAAATAGGAAACGAAAAGCCTGTATTCTGAGCTATTAAAAACAAATACATGGGGACATGCTTTACTTTTTCTATTAATTAACATTTGCAAAAGAGATTTTTTTATTTGACTCCTGATCCAAGCTATAACTTCCGGAGTAAAGAAGTCATCAAAATGACAACACGTCACTAAATTATTAATGACATTATATTTTTGCGTGGTTCTGTAAAGACAGAAAGACAGGCAGGCAGGCAGACAGACAGACAGATGATAGATATTCCAAGACAAGTTGGGATTATGCTCTAATACTGTGAAGACAGATTTTAATGAAGTCACAGATTTTTATGTGTGAAGTACAAACAGGGAATTATCTTTATAAAATGGGAGAAAATTGCTACTACTTTTCAAATGTACCCTTGACATTTTGAAAAGTACAGTAATGGATCTGTCCCCATGGAGACAAATATTTTACCCCTCATTTCTGCAACCAAAATTCAGCACATTCTGTTTACCCAGATCTGATCCAGTCTTTCCAGTCTGTCTCAGAGGTTTATATGATTATAAAGATGTGTCCAAGTTAAAAGTAAAGATTTGAAATGAATATATTTTTATTTTCTTCCCTTGCAATTGATATTCTATTTTTTAGCCTTGTGTTTTTCAAGATAAAATTCAATAAAAAGAAAGGTCTGTGACAGGAAAACTATGTGACATTTCATAAGCAATCTTAAGCCTGAAGACTAATAACTGTATCCTTTGCTCCTGTCAATGGGACACATTTTTGAGTTCCATTTTGTGAAAATAAAGATTACATACAAAGATCCTGAGTTTGTATTTTATCCCTAAAAACAAGAAAGGGACAAAAGTTTGAATGAAAAAAATTGCATTTTTTCATTTGATATGGCTTTATTTTCTCCAGTTTAAATCATTAACTGAGATAGCATAAGCAAGTCTTTTTTATCCAGTGCTTAAAATAAAATAGTTGTTCATGATGTGTTAAGTCAACATTTTCATGCGTTCAGTTTTGCTGTGTGATGTGTTCCCTTTGTGTACAGAAAACCTTAACTTAACCATGCTACTCAACACATTTAAATTTTAGGTGTAGGAAAAGCTTTAAGGATCACGAGTATGTTTCTGACTCTTGGGATATTTCTATCCCGACCTTCACCCACATGACTGCAAGGTCTTGTTAGGAAGGAACTATAGGAGTCTATCCTGAGCATTTATTTATCTATTTCAGGAAGTAAACGGTGTCCTACATGTTCCAATAATACTAATATCTTTCTATCCCAATGTAAAACCTTATTGTAAAACAGAGAACTAGGAAGAGGTGAGAGGAGAGAGGAGAGTGCTTTTCTAATTACACATTGTTTGGTCTTCATCCAGACAGAAACAGGTGAAGAGTCTGTCAGTAAATGTCTGCTGTCAACCAACCGAATGAATAAACATGTGACAGAATCATTTCCTTTATGTCTACATCTATGTATTTATATTTTCCACTTGTAAAGCAAGAGAACTTGCCAAGGCCCAGCATTTACAGTGAAGCCTCGAACTCCTGCCTTGCCTCCCAGTTTCTGGGATTACAGGAGTGAGTCACTGTGTCTGGCACTGAGATGTGTGGTACTGATTCCTGGGGTTACAGGCATAAACCATCATACCCAGTACTGTGGTATGTGGTACCGGGGATCGAACTCTGGACCTTGCATTTGACAGGCAGATGCCAAAACCACTGAACTAAATCCCTGGCCCTATGATGCACCTTTTTAAAGGATGTGGGGGGGGGGCATATGGTAATGTTGGATAACATAAGATGTATCAGAAGGAGGAAATAATCTGTATACATATATACATATATGTATACAGATTATACAGATACTGTATATATAATTGTTCTTGATAGCAGTACCCCTATTTGTAAATGCATAGAGATAAGAATGGATTCTTAGTAAGAAATAAGTTTGTTATAAATAAAACATTAATAAGTCCAATGACAGAATCCTTAAAGTGATAAAAATAAAAAGCAGAATAATTTATATGGTCCGGTGCATAAGAGGAGCACCACTGGCAGGAATGCTGATAAAGCATAAGTATCTCATAAATAAAAGTAAAGTCTCAGCATAAAAGTGTAGCTTAAATCAAACCCAGGTAGTATCAAGCATTGTGAAGTCCCATTAGCAGAAACCAGGCATCATTGATACCCTCTCTATCTGTTCGTGAATTCTGCTAGTTGTTCTTTTTATTATTTTTTTTTTGCAAAAGTTTGTTTTCTAGAGTGTAAGTTCAGATATGATGAATTTTAGTGTTAGCTTTTCTCACTGAATTAAGTAAAAGTCACACAAATTAACATTCTACCAAGATCCATTATCGTTACATGTTCTGGTACAGATTTGCTTCTCCATGCAAAACTTTTGAGCAGATACCACCTTGCCCTAAATTTCTTTCTTATAAAAGAAATAATGTGAATAAGCAATACATTTATAGGATTCAAAATTTACAATGATATAAAAAAGCAAGCAGCTGAGAGGAAGTTCACAGTTTTTCAAGAACCTTTTGGAATGCCCAGGTTACAGCCATCGAATCCGAAGCCTGAAGCCTGAAGGGAAACGTGGAACATGGCTGTTTCTCAGGAGGGCAGAATGCAGGTGGGCACGGAGAAAAGTTCAGTGGGGTTTTCTGGAAAAGCAGTAGAAAGTAAAAAGCTGCTTGGAATATAGAGTTAGTTCTGAGAGTCACACATACTGCGCATGTCTGCCGGCTGAGGGCTCAGAACATTTTATAGTCTCCTGAGAATCTCTCTGGGTGTGGAACTGGGAGAAGGAAATAGGAGCTGTTGTAAGAGGGCCACAGAGCTCAGCGGAGGAATCTCCAGCTCCCCTGTCCAGCTAAAACTCTGACTTGTCAGGGGAGGACAGTACCTGGAAGAAGGAGCTCGTGGGAGTACTGAAAACACAGTGCATGGGGGAAGCTAAGACAGGAAACCTGGACAATAAAAACACCTCTTCCTCTTCCTCTTCCCTTTTCTCTCTCCTCTCCCCCATCCTTTTCTATCTCCATCACCTTCTCCATCTCTTTCTCCTTCTCTCTTTCTCTTTTCCTCATCCTCCTACTTTTTCCCCTTTCCCTTCTCCTCCTCACACTCCTTTAGAATAAGAAACATCAACTAACAAGTAATTTGCAGAAACAGAAGGAACCAGGTGAGATGGAAGGAGCAGGCACTGAAATAGCAAACCCTCTGAAAGTCCCCCCCGCAACATAAACTGCAGTGCATTAGAGAGTCGTCCACACCCAGACCTATGAAGAAGGAGGACATGCTCATGTCTAGGTATGAGCACTTTTTACTTTCATGTCTTTGATCGCACACAAGATGCTCACCTTCCAAGGGTAAATGAGAAAGCTTGCACAAAATCAACAATAAAACAGCACAGTCCTAGAAACACACCAACACAAGACCCAAATGCAACTATGACAGAAAGCTGGAGATAAGAACGAGACACTATGATGAAATATTACAGTCAACTGGTGGTCATTTTTTCCACATAGACATGAAACAGTTACCATATTGTCAAATGATAGTGTATGTATTCTAGAATGGAACAAACAAATAAATTGATAATGAGCCTCAAATTTCACATTTTTCAGTAAGAAAGAACACTTTGAAACAATACATACAGTTTAAAACAAGCTCAACAATCAAGATTAGAGGAATTTAAGTAACACAAGGAGAATAAGAATAACATTGGATTATAACTGAAGGAATAAAAGAAGTGTCCATGGGTCTGAGAACTTGTATTCTACTTCACTACATGAAGTCCTTACAATGGGAAAAAAGAAAAAAAAAAAACTTACATGAGCTAAAGCCCAGTGACTTTTCTGAGTCCCATGATAGAAATGAGGTCATAGGACAAAGTACACTTCCCAGATCTGGAGAATCAGGCAGATCTGCTGTTACCTTAACCCTGACCTGGATCAATAAACACCAGTGAAGGATCACTCATGATGTGTGCGGACCAGGAAGGGTGAGAAGATCCCAGAGCCGGGTCACGGAAGAGATGGCCATGCTTCTACATGCTCTACTCCTCCAGAAACACTACCCAGCTTTTGCTGGGGATCTAAGAAAGTTCTCTAGCAGCCCTGACAGGCCACTAAGAGAAGCCTTTCCGTAACCCTTTCAGCCCCTTCTCTAACGAACCCCTCTCCACGGAAATGAAGGCCTCCACCGGATAATAATTCCGAAACTTCATCTGAAAGAAGAAAAAGGAAATTCAGTCCAACTTCCCTTCAGAATAAAAGAGGAATAATGAGGCCAGGGCCAACGGGGAAGAGAGAGCTTCAAGGAAACACACTGTATTGGAAACAGAACTGGAGAAAAGATGAGAGGACGGAGAGGCTAGAAGCACATAAGAGACCATTGCCTAACACAGCACTAGTAAGGATGCAATCAATTCAAGGGGCTGCAAGACGCAGGCCCTCTCTAGAGAGCTCTACAGAAGTGAATCAAAAGCCACATGGAGGCAGGACAAGCTCACTAGATTAATTTTAGGTGTCTGGTAACTGTAACTAAAACAAACATTAAGTGGATTCTAAATCCCACCAGGTTAACATAAATCACCATGCTTAAGGCCTATTCACTTCTACTGTAGACAAAATTGATAACCAATAATCAAAAATGTTGCAAGTGATACCAAAAATTATGATAAGCATTATCGGAAGAAATCAAGCAAACATCAGGATAAGAATCAGGTATTAAAAAGATGTTGAAATTATCTCATAAGAATATTTTTATTTTTCTGAGATAGGGTCTTGCTTTGTAGTGCAGTCTGGCCCCAAGCTCACTGTGTAGCCCAGGCAACCCTTGAACTCAGCAATCCCCCTGCCTCTGCCTCCTGAGCACTGGGATTACCGGTGTGCGCCAGCACCGTGGTATGTGGTACTGATTGCTGGTGGGCATGAGTCACCAAACCCGGTATTATTGTTGTGGTTACCAGGGATCAAACCAGGGACTTTGGGCTTGCTAGGCAGGCACTAGAACCACTGAGCTAAATCTCCAACCCTATCTCTCAAGAAATTTAAAACAAGCTAGATTACTATGGCAAAGATTCACAGAGAAAAACAAAAACAAAAATGACCATGTACAATATAAGATGCAATGTGACCAAAAAGATTGATAGTATAAGAAAGGACCAAACAGAAAGACTTTAAAATATGAAATTTTAGAAGTTAAAAAAAATGCCTTTGATGAATTCATTAGTCAGTTTGAGATGGCTGAGGAAAGAATCAGTGATTTTGGACAGAGGCACCACCTCTCAAAAATAAAGTGTAAAGAAGTGAGACCCTGTCTCAATAAATAAATAAAGTGTAAAGGGAAGGAAATGAAAGAATTAAGATTGAAAATGCAAGAATTGAGACAATAGCAAACTTTGCAGTATGCCTTAGTTGGAATACCAGGAAAGAAAGACAGAGAAAATGGAATGAGGGAAATATTGTAGGAATGATCACTGAGAGGTTTCCACACATAAGCTCATCAAACCATAGAGCCAGGAAGTTCACAGTAAGTCAACTGAAAAATACCCAACACAGCACACATAGACACATCATATTCAAACTGTAGAAAAACAAAGATAAAGAGAGATCTCAACAGCATCAGAGGTTGAAAAATATTTTACAGCAGAGAGTGAAAGCTTAAGAATCACAGCAAATGTCTAATGAAAAACTGTCCCTGTAAAAAGACAGTGGAATGAATCTACAAAGTGCTGACAGACTGTAACCACAAGCTCTATATCCAGCTAAATTAATACTCAAAATTGAAAAAATAAATTTTTTTTCACACACAAAAGCTTGTAGCAATTTGTAGCCAGCCAACTTGTCTTGGAAGAATATTAAAAGAAAGAATTTTGGAAAAAGATAATATTGCTCAGAGATTTAAATTTATACACAGAAAAGGAAAGGAGTATCGAAGGAGAAGTACATGAAGGTAGTTTTTAAAATTTCTCTAATTGATCCTAGAGATAGCTATCTGACTAGAGCAGTAATAGCCACACTTTGGAAGTTGGTAGCATATGGGTAAGTCAAATTAATGATCAGCAAAATCATAAGATGAAGCAGGAGTTGTATACCAAGATTCCATGCATTTAAACTACACATAAAGTGTTAACCATTATCTTTAAAGGCCTCTGAATAATTTTAACTGAATACTATAAAACTAGGAAAATCACTTTTCAATTCAGTTTTTCAAAAAGAACAAATTATAGCACTGAAAGTGTAGTAAAATAGTCATAAAAATCCAAGATTCATTACGGATATAAAAAACGGATTGTTTACATTGATGACTAGGAAAAATAGCATTTTTAAGAAAAGTTTTTAAATTAATAAATTTAGAGTGAATAAGAGAAACAGCAAGTCACCACGAGAGCATCGCAAGATGAAATGACAGTGAAAATTCACGGAGGAGTGCCAACATGTGTCTGCAAATTCTAAGAAGGAACATATTTCACAAGATTTAGTTTTAGGGGATCATCCATAAAACAGGGAGGATTTACGAAGAGCAGAGCCTAACTGGGCAGTGGGTAAACGTGCACACGCCATCTTAGCCAGGTGATGAAGGTTTTCATCACGAGCAGTATGACACACCGTCGCTGTTCTCGCACAATGCGCCGCATTAGAGCGCCCATCTTCTGCTGGTACTTCCTCCAAAGATGCAATTCTAAACAAAGCCAGTTGCAAAAAAAAAAAAAAAACAGAAGACAATCCCAGACTAAGGTATATTTTACCAAATACCTGACCATGAATAATCAGTACAGACATGAATAATCAGTCAGAAACTGAGGAGTGGTTCATTAATAGATTGGAGGAGCCTAAGCAGTCACAAGGAAACTCCCGAGTGGATGCAAAGGCCAAAACTAAGCATTAGCAGAAAGAAAAAAAAGACTGGTGTGATCTGAATGAAATCTGTAGTTTAATTAATGGTATTTAGTAATATTAATATTTCATTGCATACGATATTAAAACAGGAATCTTACTCTTTTAGTATCTATGTAAAAAAACTGAAATGTGAACATGCAGTTATTTCTCCCTTTCCTTACATGTCCACAGCATACTAGCTATCTTACCCTGCGTGTTTATTTATTTACTTAAAATATATCTTAGAAAGTTTTTCTCTAGTTTTGTTCATTCTCACAACTGCACTCTATAGTTACATTCTCAGGTGCTTCTATCCTTGGTTAATGCAAACAATATACCGTGAATGACCTTGTGCACTACACATAAGCTATCTCACCCATGAGCTTGTGTTTCTGTGGAATAGATTTTCAAAATTAGGGCTGCTCAGTTGAAAAAAAAATAACTGGTATAATTACAATGAATATTTCGACCTCCCCTTACACAATGACTGGGTAGGATGATTACTCACTCCTACCAACAATAAAGCTTCAATTTCCCCACAGCTTCTCTTTGGGGCTCTTAAAGTTTTCAAAGTGTTCTCATAATATCCATTATTATATTAATTTTCTCATAGCATAATCATATGATCATTACTCCCACAACAGAAAAACCTTATTTCCAAAGAGACTGTCTCTTCATCTCCAAAGAGACTGCATAAGCTCTAAAAGACCTGGATGCCAGGAAAGACATCATAAGATATCCTCTGATTAAACACTCACTTTCTGATTTAATAAGCATATTTTGGAGTTATTTTGGGGGAAGATGGAGGACAACGATTAAAGTATTTTATGTCATTATATAGTAGCCAAAGAATACTTCAGACCTCTACTGCACGTAAGCAAACTGAAGAAACACTCATACAAGTTGCTTTATAAACAGGATGTACCCCTGATAGAATTAAAGAATTATTCTGACATTGATACATGTTTATTTCTGATATTCATTTGAAAATGTGTATATTTGCTTATTGCAGCTTGAACGACTACTTAGAGTAAAATTACCACAAAATTCAGAATTTGGAAATTGAGACAAATAAATTGAACACAGGATTAGAGGTGTAGGGTGTGGTTTTCCTTGGCCAAGTTCCTGCTGGCAGAGCGAACTAGCGAGCTTCTGAGATGTTGCTAACACACTGCCTGTGAGCTGCCTGTTGGTTTTAGTTTATATTTATGTACTGTACATCTTTTTTCTTATGCATATCATGGCTCATAAATTTATTAATAAAAACATGCCATGGATTAAGTCCCTACAAGATGGTTTCATTAAACATCAGTCTATGTTCATGCCCTTCCCTTCACCTTTCATGAAGATAAAAGTGTTCCTGCCTTTCTGTCGTACAACAATATCTTGACACAATGCTAAATTATACTGAAGATACTGAGGCGCACAAGTTGGATAATTTTTAAAAGTTTTTAAGCCATGTATCAAATTCAACCTCAACGGGCTTTGGGTGGTATAAGAAAACAGGATATCAATGTGATGCAGAGAAACCTCGTAGTGATCTGGGGACCCCCACTGGCTTTAGTAGTAGGTACATTCATACTTGTAATACATTCATAGTTGTATAGTAGATACATTCATAGTAGTAATACATTCATAGTTGTCTGGCACTGGTCAAGGAAAGTGGACTAAGAAGAAAATCGGTGAGAAATTTACTGTCAGACCAAGAACTTTGGGTCCTGCTTTGCTAAGTGTAACGTGGAGCCAGTCTGTTGTGACTTTGGAAATACACGCTGTGTGTCGCCTGGTTCAGTGATCTGGGCCCTTCATTTGAGCGGAAGGAGCAGAAACCTTCTATTTCAGTTCAGGTCTTGGAAAATACCTCCAGCTCTCCCACTGCTTTTGTCCCCAGCTAGCCTTTACTCCAGAGGCTCAGATCTTTCCCCAGGTACCACCCTCTCTACCAGCAAAAGACTCCACTTGCACAAGCTTTTAAAGACCTGAATGCCAGGAAAGACATCACAAGATATCTCTGATTAAACACTCACTTTCTGATTTAATAAGAATATTGTGGTGTTATTTTGGGGAAAGATGGAGGACAACAATTAAAGTATTTTATGCCATTGTATAGTAGCCAAAGAATACAGTCCGAGGAGTAGGGTCTCGTTTACTTATGAGGGGGTATGTTGCAAATACCAAAGTAGGAATTACCTTCAACTCGATGAAATATTAAATATACTTTAGAACTACAATGTTGAAGAAGTCATGGTCAATTTTTACAGATCCTTCCCCAGAAACTGAAATTCAGTTTGAAGTTTCTCTTCTTAAAACCTTTACTAAATTTTCACTTAATAGTTTTGATATGGTGCTGTTCATTTTCAACTGCATTTTAATTCATTACAAAAACTCTAAGCTGTGTCTCTAAAAAAATGAAATGGCTGTACTCAATAGAATTAAAATTCACAATTTTAGGCTCATTTTCTACATAGGTATTTTTAAGTATTGAAAACACAAGAAAAACAATTCATACTTAGTTGCTTAAATACTTAAATAGAACTCTTGGATTTCTTAATAAGAGTACACAGACACTCTGAGTTCTTCACACTTCCTCTTTCTCCGGGTTTTGTTTGTTTTTCTCTGGGTTGTTATTTTTTAATGGCTGGCAGGGTGGGGAAAAGAGGAGCCGTGGAGAGGGAGTAAAAAGTGTGTATGAAGGGGAGACTTCATTGTACAGAATGGTCATTAACTGTGATGCAAACGCCAATGTTTCCATGGAAACCACTGTCCACTACAGAATATACTAGAGCAATTTTTGAACCATTTGTCCATTTGATTAATTATGTCTTTGTGCCGAAGGCAGCTTGCTTGATTGTCTCGTCATGTATTAGAGAAGCTACTGCTCTAACAAATGGGCCTATTGTTTTGGACCTATTCATTTTGGTGCATCCCTGCGAGCTGATAGACATTTCAACAAAATGACTGTCCCTTAATGAGCTGCAGCCTGTCAGAATTGTTTAGGGATTCACACGAGCCACAGACCATGGTCATGACAGCCTCAGTTATTATGACAATGAGTAGGATGTCTATAAAAGAGTCTAAATAAATGCAATGACCCTCGTTTTGATATCACATAGTTGCTTTTTAATTACCAAACCTATGTATATTATGACCATAAAACATTCTTCAATTTTGCCCCAACATAAACTATAGACTTTTCTGACAAACCAAATTAATGTAAGAACCAAATCAAAAACAATGCATTTCACATAATTTGGTACAATTGTTCTTGGTTCCTATCTAAAAGTATTATTAATGCAATTAGAGGAACTTGCTCCTGGAAATAAAACCAAATTTGTGTTACAGTCTGAAGATACCTGTGGTGAGTTTTAAGCACTCTGACATGGTGCAAACTAATTTTATTTGAACAGTTTCCCAAAAGAAAACATTTCAAAGTAACCAAACTAAACAAACAAAATGAAAAATTTTTAAAAACCTATTTGAGGAGGGATTCATAGTATTTGAATGCAAGTAAGTATAACACACTTTAACACTCTCAGGACACACGCAATGGGGAAATAATGACCTAGTCTGAGTGTGGAGTGGTCACCTGTTGATTTGCCTTGAAGTTGGGAGAATCGTGAGCCCAAAGCCAAAGCACCTTTCCCAGGGCTTAGTATCCATTGGCAACGTGTTCTTCTGTTCACAGTCAGTTGGAATAATTCTTCTGAGAAAAAGAGAGAACATCATGGTCATTTGGATGACCTTTTTAGTCAAAGCCAGAGCAAGTTCTCCCTCTGAACAGACGAACACACTAAGAGAGACAGTGTGACACTCACAGGCAGAGTCCACATGCCTGAAACATCCCCTCTGCCAGAGTTAATTACAAGACTTCGAAGAGCTCCCTATGTGTTTTTAAATTGTACATTTCTGTTTTGCTTCTCTAGACCTTTGGTGCAGGGAGCGGACCTGAAGTAACACTGTACAAGGGATGTGTTTTAACTATGTCTCCAGACAAAAATCAATGGTTGTGTCTCTGAAAATCACAGATGGAAATCAACACTCTACAGCTACCAACAGCACACTTAATCAGTTAATAACTGGAGATTAAAGTTAATTCAGATTAATTTGTATTAGTATAGAGTTTGTAAATCAATTG
Organism: Thryonomys swinderianus; assembly: GCA_004025085.1. Taxonomy (NCBI): domain Eukaryota; kingdom Metazoa; phylum Chordata; class Mammalia; order Rodentia; family Thryonomyidae; genus Thryonomys; species Thryonomys swinderianus. Next base: position 18,652 of record PVIC010001579.1, read on the forward strand.
CTTTCATATTAATTTACATGTTGTCTAGACATGACATCATGTGGGTTCTTTGTGTGCTTCCACTACTAATTACAGATTTTAAGGGTAACAGATGCAAATTTTGTGTTTAAATCTCTCAAAATAAGTTAAGGCTAGAATAGCTGTCCAGTTTGCTCCAGGTCAAAAAAATAAATAAGCTTAGTGTAAAAGTATATATTAGAGTAAGATGCGTGAACAAAATAATTTAATGGGTTCAATGTAAAAAGTGTGTTTGATCAAGATAAGCAGATATTTAATAGATAGGTGGTAAAGGAAATTTTTTAAAGATAAAAATTGTAAAAATGACCCAGACTTCCCAAGTCTCAATAAATAAATAGCTGAAACACTATAAAAATGTGTCTTGCAGATGCTAGTGTGAGTTTCTATCAACTCCTTTCAGAATGTAAAGTTTACCAAAGGAGTATCTTCTCTAAGGAACACATTTATTTAATTCTGATAATTCATTTAATTTTAATAACTTTTAGGCTTCTCAGAATTTAATGCTTTTAATTTCCTGAAAGCTGCAGAAAATTGTGGTAAGAACTAAAGCAACAGGGGTAAATAGCTGACATTTCCTCCATTTCTTAAAAGATCACTCCCTGGAATCCAAAAATAAACTTGCTGGTTTTATATTCAGGTTGGGAAAATAGCATCTAAATTCATTTATAAATTTTCTTTAAAACCCAGAGTCTATTATGAAAGTCTAACCCTTAAATCTTATTTTTTCTTTGCTTGGTTTATATTTAGAATTTAAAATGGACAAAAATTGAATAGAGTTAACCACTTTTTTCCATTTTTAATTTCCTCATTTTTTCCTAGGAAATGAACTTTCTTATTCTCAAGATAAATGATACAGTGAACAAGATCCAATGTCAGTTATATATTAAGCATTTTAAAATTCAATGTTTATTTAGCATAATACCTATCTCCTCTGCTGAGAAACAGTATCCTTTAGGTTAACATAAAAAATCATGGCAGAAAATTAAAGGATTTGACTCTATGTCAAAGTGATTCATGGGTCCTCTACTCTTGGATGAGTATAGAAAAGTAAAATCAGAATGAATTACAAACACTGCTACATGTATTGTATGTTACACTTAAAGCATTAATGCTACGGTCATTCTATTAAATAATTCTACCGTTTTCATAGTCTACATGAAAGATTTCCTCACCACTAAAATGCTTACAGTTTTAATCTTCTTGAAAGTATTTTAAAAAGTTAATAAATATTAACATAAGCATAATTCTACTTATATAACTATATACACCCCTATGATTACAACAGTATCTTTTCCACCCATAAATAAATCTCAATTTGTGAGACTCTTCATACAATTTCATTTCTAAATTAGAAGTTCTTAACAGTTTGAAAACTATTTTAAAGTTAAAATTTAAACTTAAATGAAAGTTGACAGTATAGCACAGAGTATCTGTAAAAATTCCATAAGTATTAAAATTCTAATGTGTGTGTGTATATATATATATATAAAATATATATGCATATGTGTGCACACACATATATATCTCCAAAATAGTTCATTAATAAAGATAATTTTTAAAAGACTCTAGGACGACTTCAATTATCAGGATAGAATTTTCCAGTTATTTTGAACATTATCTAACACGAACATATATTTTTATATGCCTTAGATAATTAATGCTGCCTACTGATTGTTTCCCAGATTGGTTCTACACTAAATCAATAGCCATATCAATCAAAATGAGGACTCAAAACAGGATTTATAAATACATCCCAGTCACACCAAGGATTTAAGTTTCTGTCTAGATGCAAATGTGCAGGAGAAAATGGACATTCCAGATTTAGCAGTCTAGTTTTCTATAAAATTATCCTTCTGTACTGTAAGTAAAGATTTATCTTATTTATGTAGTGTTATGGTTCAGATCTACAATGTCCCGCAAAAGTCTCATAGGTTCTCAGGTAGGGCTTTCGGTAGGTCACTGGATGACGAGGCTGTGTGTTCCTCAGTGGATTAATCCATTAATGAGCTCTAGTTGAATGTGCTAGAGGAAGAAGAGCCTCATTGGAGGAAATGAGTCACCGGGTGTGTGGCTTGTATTTGGCCACAGAAAAAGTAAGCAAATAGCCTCTCAGACTCATCCTATCTTTACCTGAGGCCATGACAACAGATTTCTTTCAAGCAAAAGAGTAGGAAGCAGAATAACCTAACTTTGTCACATTTAAACATTTCTTCAGTTTTACTCTGTAATTTCTCAGTATGCTTACCGCACCTATAGGTACGTAGTAAAAATCTGCAGTGGGTGGTCTTTGTAAGTGATTACACACAGGGTTATACTTCAGAGGTTGCTGATTCCAGAAGATGGCACTGCCTTTCCTTAGACTCTTTACTAGGGGAACTTTCTGTTCTTAGGGAGTTGCCTCCGAAGTGTCTCTGAAGTTTCTTCAGACTCCATCTCCTGTCTCCTGTTCCACTCCACCTCCCCTGAGCAACTGTCTAGTTGGCCACTTTTGTGAATTTAAACCAGGGAATCCACTTTGAACCTTAAACCCTGCACTAAGCTAAGTAATGTATCCTCATAAAGAAGGGGCCTAAATACCTCCAACTTAGAATTTAAAAGCTCTGTAACGTTACTCTTCCTAATTCAACTAGATTTGAACATGTTAGGAGCACAACAAGCAAAAATGATTAAAGCTCTGAAATGGCACATCTTGTATTTATACATTTATGCCATGTTTAGACAAATCAGTTGGGACAAGACCAATAAAATGACAATAAATTGTTCAATCTGAGGCAAATTGAAATGTCCTAAAGTTTCTATGTGGACAATCACATCATCTGTAAGGAGGGTCTGTTTTATTTCTTCTTTTTGGTGTTAAGCCTTTTATTTCCACTCCTTGCCATTCTACTAGTTAGAATTTCCACAGGCGTGATAATCATGAACATTGGCAGCAGACATGCTTCGTTTGTTTTGATTTTGGGGGGAAGAGCTCCAGTATTTCTCCAATAAGTATGATGATAGAATGTTTTTCATTATCAGTGTTTGATCAGTTAAACAATTTCTCTTCTATTGCTTATTTTTCCAAACTTTTATTATGAATGAATATTGAATTATTTTTTGTGATTTGTTTTGCCTCGTTTGAATGGTTTGCTCACGAGATTGTTTTCTTTGTTATTTGATTTTCAAATATTAAGTTAACCTTCATCGCAGGAACAAATCATGTTTTTTGTTGTGTGATTTTCTTTTTTTTTTTTTTGCGGTACCAGGGATTGAACGCCTTGTGCTTTCAAAGTAGGCACGATACCACTTGAGCTAAATCCCCGGCCTAGAATATTTTGACGTTATTCATGTGTTGCTGATATTTTTGCTTTTGCTTTTTGTTGAAGCTGTTATTGATGATATATTTTTGTTGATATCAGTCTAACACTAACTTTATAATATGAACAAGGAAACATTATCTCCTCTTTGACTTCCTTGAAAAGATTGTGATATGGTTTCATAAACATTTGGAAGAACTTTTAAAATGACCATCAGAGCCTCAACATTCCTTTTCCAGGAGTTTTTAAATACAAATTCAATTTTTTTTGTGATTATTATAGGGGATATTAAATTTATCTAATATAGCACGTAGACTGTTGTAATCTATGTTTTGAGAAATTGGTCTATTTTTAATAAATTTTTAATTTAAGTAACTATAGGTCTTCATAGTACAGGTCGTTTTATCATTTTGAAAGTTAGAGTATCTGAGATAATAGTCTTATTTTTGATACTATATGTCTTTTCTTGTTCAACATTAAAAGCTTTATTAATTTTCTTGGGCTTTCATTGTCTTTTCCTCTTTTTAAAATTTCTATTTTGACTTTTTTCTCTTCTCTGTGTGCCATCTGTTTTGTGAAATTTATTTTGTTCTTTCATGTTTATTGTATTTGTTTTGTAATCAGAAGAGTCATATTATTAAATTGAGACCTTTGTTGTTTTCTAATGTATACAATTGGTATTATAAATTTCCTTCTTAATAATTCTTACTGTGACCAATGTATTTTTATATATTTTGTTTATTAGTGTTTAAGTTTTTTAAATTCACAAATTGTCTATGGTTTCATTTTCTAATATTTGAATTTTTAATTTTTCATTTATTTATTTCTAGTTTCATTTCATTGTGTCCATTGTGTATGATTTTAAATTTTTAAAATTTGTTGAGGTCACTTTTTAGTCCAAGATATGATTCACCTTAGTATATTTATATAGCTAAAATAATGATTTGGATAGTGTCAGCTGGAATCCTCAATGTATAATCCATTAAATCTTTTTTTTTTTTTTTTTTTTTTTGAGACAGGGTCTCACTTTGTAGTTCAGGCTGGCCCTGAGCTCACTATGTAGCCCAGGCAAGCCTCGAACTCAGCAATCCTCCTGTCTCTGCCTCCTGAGTGCTGGGATTACAGGCGTGAGCCACCACTCCTGGCACTGTGGTATATGGTGCTGATTGCTGGTTGATTGCTGGTGGGCATGAGTCTCCACGCCCAGCATTGTATGTGGTCACCGGGATCAAACTCAGGACCTTGCGCTTGCGAGGCAGGCACTGGAACCACTGAGCTAAATCTCTGACCCAACTAAATCTTGTTAATAAGTGGTACTGAGTTCCAAACTAGGTTTTATTTTCCTTGGGGATGGAGAGTTGAAGTTTTCAAACATAACTATAGCTTGATTTTTTTCTTTCCACATTCTGAGTTTTAACCTCTGTATTTTGTATTCCTGTTTTTGATTCACACACAGTTAAGAACACTGTCTTCTCAAAATGGTGGATTAATCTTTCAGTCATTAAGCAATCGTGTCATATACTGGTACAAATTCCCCAAGGTTGAGTGTGATTGTGAGCTATATATAAAATGTACCAATAAAAAATTCAATTAAAAATGTTCTTTTAAGTTTGTTTATTCTGTTACTAATATACCAGCCTTTGTTTTCCTTTGAAAAATGTTTTTTATAACATATTTTCCCACCACTTTACTTTCAATTTGCCTGTCCCACTATATTTCTAGTGAGTTTCTTATGTAAAGCACACTGCTTGGCTATGCTTCTAAATTTACTCTGACAATCTCTGTCCTTACTCAGTGCACTTGGCCACTTAAATTAAATGTAATTTTTCATATGTTAGGAATGATGTATTATTATATTTTTATTTTTTCATTTTTTATATTTATAAATTACTTGAATATTTTTATAATTAAAACACTGATTTATCTACAGTGTTTATGAGCTTATGTTTTGAGAGCTGCTTTAGGGCACTTAGATTATACATTTACCTTACTACATATTTTAATCTGTTTAAAGTGTGTTTGAAGTTGGTCATTGAACTATATTGTTCTTTAAAATATTTGTCAGATAATTCTAACTTCTCCATCTCATACATGCTGGCATCAATTCATTTCATTTTCCATATAGTTTACAATCTTCCTAGTTCTTCTATGTTGAGTGATTTTTATTTAAAGTAGGATACTTTCTATTCATATTTTATATGAACTGCTAGATCTTATTTAAACCTAATGCTTTAGATTCTTATTTTCTGATAGTGCCCCAGCAAGGAAAGAAGAGAATCATAAATGCTGATTCATTACTGATAAAAAGGAGATAGAAATCTATTTTCCTCATTCAGCTTCCATTGACACCAAAAAACACTGAAAGTTCCCTCTTTATTGCTGGATACTGTGGGAATTCCAAGTTTTTTAAACTCCACTGGCAGTATGGTGCGCCTGGTCTGATGCAAGTAGGAAATGGTAAATCCTACATTTCTCCACTAAAGCCTAGCTTAACATAATTCTAGAGGAGTTGGTCAAGATGTATTTGTTACTATTTAGCAGGTCCATAAACTCCAGCTCTTACTTGGCCTTTTCTGACCTCATTCCAGTGGAAATACTGAATTGCTTCATTATAGTCTTGTAGAAATCTAGTTTTTCTACTCAGTCTTTATCAATATAGTTTGGTAGGGTGTGTATCTCACCCATCCTACTCTATTTAGGTAGAATGCTTGTTTTCTAAAATGTTTTTCTCTGGTAAGCTGTCTCTTCCACATTCCTTTGACTACAGAAAGAGATTTTTCTTTATATTTATTAGGATTTCTGTGTTATTAGTTTTTCCAAATTTACTTTGTTTTTGACATAAAAAGTGAGTATACTCACCAGGTTCTGTCCTTTCTCCTTAAGGTGTTTGGGCATGATTCATCTTCTCTCTGTCTTTCAGAGTCTTTTCACATTGTTATCATGATTTCAGCTGTATTTATGGAAATAACAGAGAAAATATGTCTACCTACCAAGAAACAGAAGTCTTATAGGTGTATCTTGAATGATTGATTTTGGTGGATATTTATGGTCAATAGTGTCAGAATTATTTGTATTAGTAACATAATCTCTAATCTCAGGAGTTTATAAGAGTTTTAGTCTCCTACTAGGTGATCTTTAGGTCAGATGTGGTTCTAATGTAACAAACTTGTTTTCTGACCTAGGATTGTGAATTTGTCACACTTTCTCTGTCATTCTGGAACCAGTAGTAAAATGGTAATTCTTCTTACATAGATCATCTTTCATGGTAAAAGCAACAAAAAGAAACCAACGGATGTGTGCAATAACTATTAATGCTTCTTAGTACTGGCACATTGTTGTATTTATTTCTCAGGTACTAAAGGAAATCACATGGCCAAACTCAGTCCACTGGATGAGATATTTATTCCTGGCAACAGGGCCTGAAAAATTAAGCAGAAAAGCCACAACTATATAATCATCAAAGGAGTACCTGAATATATGTAAGATTTTTTCATTGTAAAATAATCAAAAAGCTTTCAAACTATACTAGATCAGAAAGAGCCCCAAATTCGTTCAGTAAATATGATGAAAGAAAGAATGTGTCAAAGTACATTTCATGCTCAAGATGTAAAACCTACCCAGGCAAAAAGTGGTTTGATACTATACTGTGAAATTTTTCATAGTTGTTAAAAATATAAAAATAACTGGTAATTAAACTATCAAGTAGGTCACAAACTTAAGTTACTTACCAGTCTTAATTCCTTTTTTATAAATATCATGGAAGTTATCTCCAGGCCAATCCTTTACTACTTACTAATACTTTGTATTTCTTAATCTACATTGAAATGTGGATCTATCTGTGGAGACAGAACGATCCCTAAAGATATCTATATATCCCATTGTTTCATAAAATTTTACATTAAGGCCAAACAGAATAATTCATAGAATGATAGGTGGGGGGAGAAGGATTTTTAGGCAGCTGGAGTGAGAAGAAAAATTAGTAAGTAAATGTTCTCTACTGGGAACTATTTTAAGGAAAGAATCTGGGGCAAAATTTTACATAGCTGCTTCTTTCTAAATGAGTGAATTGACTCCCATCCCTACAAATTCAGTAGTGAGCTCATGTGAATCTCACATAAAGGATTCTAAAGGAAGGCATATGGTGCAGAGGGTATCACTTGTCAGTGTGACTTACCTTTGTTTAGTTACATATCTTGTTATTACAGGATAATTCCATATGCATTATGTTGATATACAACCAGATCAAATAAATCAAATTAGTTGCTTTCATTATTCAAAATTACTCTACCCAATAATAGTAAAGAAACATATATATAATGTCATTCTGTCATTCCTCTGCAACCCCTTGGTTGAAAAACTTCAGCAATGATATTTATTTCTTATAGTTAACAGAAAGAATATTTTAAGCTTCTGAGGAAGGTTCCTAGAAGAAAACAAAATAAAATAGAGAGATAGAGCTTTGCCAGATATGAAGGAGACTAAGACATGAAGGAAGTACTCCAGACAGCTAATATAGATGGAAATTATTATATGGCAATTAAGCAAAGCTGGGCCTTCAGCACAGAAAAACAATTGAGGCACGTTCAGTAGTTAGTGTTATAAAAAGAAAAGAGGTACTACTTCCCCTAGAAAGAATAACATAACTGATGTTTTGAATAGGTATCAATCACCCTAGCACATTTCCTTTCCAGAAATTCCTTGTGCGTGACTTGTTTTCCCATTTGATCCCCATTTAATCAATATTACTTGGGTGACTGCACAACCAATCTGATTGGTTGATCTTATCAGTGAAATACAACACCTAACCTGCCTATCGACTCTAAGGAGGAAGGTTTATTCTGGTTCTCAATCTGTAGAAGTTTCAGCTCTAAGCTCATGACTCCGAGGCAGGTAGAGGGCATCACAGAGGACAAACAGCTCATTGTATGACAGACAGGAAGGAGAGAGAAAGATGAAGGAGGAAGTAGAAACCCCTCCTTAGGCTATTCCCAAGTGACCCGCCTCCACCCACCAGACCTTAATTTAGATGATAACTTTCACATAGAAACACATGCAGTCATCTCCCCAAAGCCCGACCTATGAGTGCCTGTGGCTGTGGGGAGATAGCTAGATCTAAATGACAACAAATTTTCCATTTCAAGTTCTACCTAACAATAAGAACAACAACGAAAACCTATCCGGTATTTGTGATCAGCACAGAAGGCTCTCAGAGCTAACTAAATCAATGTGCTGTGTAATTAATTTACTTGACATTAATTAAATACCAGATAAGTAATGCATTAATCAATATGCTGTGACTAGATTGAGATATGTTAATATATTAAAGGAGATGACAGGTAGGACATATTATACGCTACTAGGGCAGGGGAATACGGTGAGGAAATAAAAATATTTCAAAAATGTATTTGACAGTCTTTAAATTCGAAGTAGAATTCTAGCCTGTACACTGGGGACAGGAGAGTAAGAAGCAAGATTGCAACTGAAAGAAACTGTAATGAATGTAGGTGCAAGAAGAGAAGATAAAACTTGAAAGATCCCTGTGTTAGTTTTCATAATACAAAAGCACATATCGGGTGATGTTATTAATTTCTCGTATTTGTAGAAACCAGAAATACAAGATCAAAATGTCATCCTGTCTGGTTTCTCCTCAGGACTCACTTGCGGGCATAGAAATCTAGATGAAGTAAGGATGCCTAAAATCTTCATGAAGTTTTTTGTTTTGTTTTGTTAATTGGTGGACCTTAAGTTTACCTTTCTGTAGGTATGAACCAAAATATTGCATAACCTATTATTAAGATGAAAAAATAATAGGCATACCTAGACATCCAGGGCTTCATTTACTGTCAAGGAGCAAGTGAATTTAAAGAAACGCTAGAATAAGTTATAAGCAGAAAAAAAAGTTAGAATATAAATATAAATAAGCCACATTTTCAGTTCAATCAAGCATCCCCAGTCAAAATGTCTGGTATGATTAGATATTTTCCAATACAAAGCTGGACTAGTGTTCTGTCTCCTTTTCAGGAATCTGGATTTTTGTAACATACTTGAGGAAAATAATTTATGCATAGTAGCTACATTTTGTTTTATAATTACTAAGAAAATGTAGGTGTTAATCAGAAATCAGGACTTCTGGTTTTTTCAGGCTGAATACAGTTGTATGTTGTTTGTTTGTTTGTTTTGCTTTGCTATGTTATGAAATTTTTAAATGTCATCACCTTCATTTTGACTTAATGCATATTTTGTGGAGATTTACAGATGAGAGAATATGAAGTGGAAATAATAAAAGACAATCTTTTTAATTCACAGCTTAAAATGTTCTAGTACCAAAAAGAGAAAAAAAAATTTGAGATTTCTCTACCATAATTTCCTAGCCCACCTAAATCATCTGAATTCATCACATAATTAAATATTTTCTGGCCTTATTTCTGACAACTCAGTGCTTGTGCCTCTTAATTCTTGTTTAACTCAGTATACTCAATTATCATAATAAACATGGTAGTAAGACTTTTTAAATAGTTTTTCCTATCAACTTTTTAAAAAAGAAGATGCCAAGTGAATTTAGGGGTGGTAACATGCCCCTAAAAAGAACACAACTGTCATTTGTAAAGGCCATGCTAAGTTTCGACTTGTGCCAGAGGATGTTCTGTCTTGTGTGGCAACGAGCAGCCCAACCTTTGTGGAAAACATAAGGACATTTGTTATGTGAGCCGCAGTACAATGATCTTTCGAACCTCAGGCAAGGGGGAAACAAACTGTGTGCTAACACCGGCTCGCTGCCGGGGGCCACTTCGAGACTCAGTATTATACTGAGTTGTTAGCAAGCCTCACTTGAACAAAAACGGATAACAAGTTTACTGTGAAAATACATCATTGCCATTTCTTAAAATCTTCTAAATAACAAATAAGGACATTTTCCAGAAGGCATGCTTTTAAAATCTATGAAAGATGATATTTTTAAAAGTTAAACTGTCTCTTCATGTCCTCTATTTTTATAAATTTTTGTTTGTTTACATAGCAAAGAAAAGCTGAGGATACTTCTTTAGCAGGTGCAGCACAACCTGTCATAAGTAAAAAAGTCTACCTGGGCTGCGAGGACGAGGAAGCTATTTGATTTGCTTGTTTGTTGTCTAGTGTTGTCAGGAAAGGTGGAAGATGATTCAGGAAGAGGAGTGGATAGGGAGGCATCAACAGAGTGACAGACCAGGAAATCTAGTGAGCTGCAGATAGCCAGGCATCAGAGTGTCATAACAGCTACTCGAGCTGTGCCCAGCTCTGATGGACCATTTGCTCACTCATCTCTACCATGAACCTTCAGACTGGGAGACAGAGGTTCAAAAGGCCAAGAGATATTACTAAGGTGATGTAGGAACAACATGACGGATCTTTCCTCCCTCCTCACAGTATGCAGTCTAACCTAATCAAACAGTTCATGCATGGTTGTAATACATATTTTCAAGAAAATGATTTCTGTCTGACATGAAATATTTAACTTTTGAAGCTGTGCTCTTCCTTTGCATTATGATTATGTAATTTCTAGTTTTCGCTAAATATATGTAGATACTTAGTGTCCTAAATATAGTAAACCTTGCACAATCACTCACCATTGGCATTACATCAATTGAAATTCATCATGACCAGAAAAGAAGATGGAACACCTCTTAGCATGATGGACACTCATTATCTTCAAGAGTTTAAATGACTTACCCAAGACAATACTGCAATAACCACAATAGGAACCTTTCCATACTGCTTTCAGATTCAAATAGATTTTGTATTGTTATGTGATTGCATTATATTCTTTTTTTGCAATTATAAATTTTAACACATGCAAGACATTTCAAAGTTTCTGGTTCTATGTAGAAAAATAATTTATCTGAACATACTAATTTTACCATGTTCATCAAATATATATGAGAAAAGAACAAGAATTGATACATTTTTACTCTTTATATTCTGGATTGCATAATAGTCTTCTCTTCACATCCTTAAAAAACTTATGCAATGGTCCTATATGTTATTTCATTATTCCCAAATTTCATGGGGCTAATTTGAAATTTTATGTTTAAAAATTTTTGAGGGTAACTTGTTATTTGATGTAGTAGCTAGGTTTACCTACCACTGTGGCTTCTATAGATTTTCCACACTGACATTTAGCATGACATTTTTTTTTTCTTTTTGAGACAGGGTCTCACTTTGTAGTTCAGGCTGGCCCTGAGCTCACTATGGTGGCCAGGCAAGCCGCCGCAAACTCAGCAATCCTCCTGTCTCTGCCTCCCGAGTACTGGGATTACAGGCATGAGCCACCACATCCGGCATTGTGTTATGCGGCGTTGATTGTTGGTGGGCGTGTCTCTAAACCCAGCATTATATGTGGTTACCGGAGATCGAACTCAGGACCTTGCGCTTGCGAGGCAGGCACTGGAACCACTGAGCTAACCCTCCGGCCCCTTAGCATGACATTTTAATTAGTAACAAATTGTTTTGAATGAAGCATTTGAGGAAATGATGGTGAAATAGAGGATCTAGCAGCTGTGCACTTAAATTAAACCAAAACTTTTAGAGTTTAGTTTATTAATCCAGGAATCCTTTGGTCTGGGAATGTTTCTCTTGACAACTCAGTTCACAAATGAAAGTTTGGTGAAATTTTATTTTAATTTGCAAACTCTACATCAGTTGACAAACACAACCACAGCCATCTTCCCCATGCAAGCAAAAATTCAGGCATCTTCCTCAAAATTCCAAAACAAATTAAGTTCATAAACCAAGATACCACTGTCTTACAATGGCTGCATCACTTCTAATTTCATTTAAAAGGAATACATCTATGGAAGCTTAGGAAAACCAAATTGAAAAGAAATAATAAATTCAATTAGCCTGCCAAAATATATCACACATATGTATAATAAGTAATTGAATCCCGGTTATACCAATTAAAATTTTCTCTAGCAAAGTATGCCTACACACACGTGCAGCCTTGCACAGACTAGCTAGGTACTCTACCTCTGAGCTGCGTCTCCGTTCCTTATATACACTGTTTTTAATCCAGAACTTAAGATAACTTTTCTAACATTCTATGACTATATGTAATTTTGCCATAGTTGCTGAATTCAGAAATAAATACCCAACAAGAGGTTCCCCCACAGTAACTGAGATAGATGATGATAGTAATATTGAAACTGGATAATAAATACCTAAGAAAAGCTAAAAGGAAAGATAAGGTTCATTTTGCATAGAAATCATACCTGAAAAAAGATGCTAGACTTTCGGCAATATAACTTTTATTTGGGGCAATATAAAACCTAGGAACAGGCAGAGATCGTTTCTAGAATGAAGTCCAAGGAGTTGCCTGTTTTACAGTTTGGGGTTTGAGATTCTTTTTTCCTGTTAGACCAAAGACAAGGAGAAGCCTTTGTTTGATCAAAAGAGGTGAGTCGGGCCGGAGGGTTAGCTCAGTGGTTCCAGCGCCTGCCTCGCAAGCTCAAGGTCCTGAGTTCCCCGGACACCACATACAATGCTGGGCATGGTGACTCACGCCCACCAGCAATCAATACCACATACCACAGTGCCAGGCGTGGTGGCTCACGCCTGTCATCCCAGCACTCGGGAGGCAGAGACAGGAGGACTGCTGAGTTCGAGGCTTGCCTGGGCTCCATAGTGAGCTCAGGGCCAGCCTGAACTACAAAGCGAGACCCTGTCTCAAAAAAAAAAAGAGGTGAGTCATCACTTGTTGCAGCAAAAACAAACAAACAACAATGACACAACAGCAGCACAACACCACGGCCCCTCTTCACAGGGACACTGCGCAAGAGTCTCACTCAGATGATGGGGGAGCTATGGGTGAAGCCAGGAGGGACCGGTCCGATCCAGGAGCTGGAGTCAGTGCAACTGCCGTCTTTATCACTAAGGTTTATGAGCCCATGTGGCCACTGCCATGCAGGGTGTGTGTGGTCTCACAAAAAAAACACATGGGGCTAAATAAACTCGTGGTAAAAGGACGAGACTTAGGAATGTCTGTGATAAACAGCGTGATTTTGCTCTGGCACTGTTTATCTCCTCATGAGTCAGGGTACATCTTGCAAGTTAGGCTTTCTCACTAATCTTACGTCACATCTCCGCCACAAGCGTTTCTCCATTCTCATCACTGACAAAATGTACTCCCAAAAGGTAAGCAATTTGAACCCCCGCCCTGGAGCCAATATCTTTAAATGTGAAATTAAAATGTTAGAACTGATATTCAACCATGTTTACTTCCAATTGGAAAATACTGAATTGCAGAAATTAACTTTCAGACATCTCTCCCTAGAGACAAAGAAGACATGGATTCTCTATCAGTCTTAACCAGCATCATTTCAAGCTCCACAATGGAAAAAAAAAATGCAATAATGGGATCTTTATGTAGAAAAAGTAAAAGCACTAAGTTCTCATTTTCCAAAAACTCACCAAATGTTAAGGCATAAATTGCAATATAAAAAAACCTAGGTGCTTCCAAGCATGGTGAATCTCACAGTAAAAGTCTCTTGTGAAATCAGAAAGATGATAATAATGGAACTTGGGTTTCAAATAAACACGCAGTGCTTTCATTAGATATCAAAAAGCCAAAGACCACCAGGCTGAAATAGAAAACATACTCACACCTTGCTCAACAATTGGTTTTGTCCCAGGTTACCCTAACAAAACACAACAGCTTGGATGGCTTAAATAACGCAAGTTTATTTTCTCACAATTCAGGGGTTAGTAAATTCAAAGTTGGGCCCCGGAGGGTTTGTTTTCTGTCGAGGTCTGTGTTTGTGTTCGAAGGCCAGCCAGCCCTTTCCTCACTATATGCTCACATGTTTGAGAAAAGGAGGTTCTGGTGCCTTGTTCTCTTCTTATAAGAGCTTTAGTCCCATGGGATTAGGATCTAACTGTTAGTTATTCTTGTAACTCTTTTCACCTTCTCATAGATCCTCCAAGTACATTCGTGTTGAAGTTTGAACATAAATTCGGAGAAACACACCGTAGTCTGTTCATTCTATTAAATAATATATGTTCAATGTGACCTTATATTATTTCTTAAACCACTAAGAAAATACATGCTTTAGTTATTTCTGTCTCATAAAACAAAGAAGGAATTCCACTCTTTTCTCAGTGGAACGGCTTGTTTTTCTATAAAAAAGTTTCCCAGTGAAAAGAGAAAGAAATTATTGTGGTAAAATGTGGAGAGGTAAGATTTTCTTCCTGTGTCGCCCTGACCCCTGACCTCTGCGGAGATTATCGTGGCGGGACGCCTGGCAGCCCTGGCTTTGAGCGCTATGACCTTCAGCACTTCCTTAAACACAGATATGAACAGGATCAGCTTCCAGCAGTTTAATGGAGTCAAGTAAACTACGAGAAAGAGAGAGAGACAGAGAGAAAGAGAGAATTTTCATTTGCCTTAGTTCTTAGAGCAAAACGTAAATGAACAAATTTGTAGATCTCTCATTATCATGTAGCTAATTTCAGCTAAAAATAGTTTCCTGACTTTCACCCTATGTCAGACAGTGTAAAGGTCCCACTATGAGAAGACTGAATGAATAATTTCACTTCTAAAACAACTACTCCATTTATTTTATTTAATAACTTCAGACTTATTTTCAATGGAAAGTCTAATTTACTGTTTCTATATGTAGTTGCATTTTAAAAAGCCCAATTTATGGGGTGATAGTGTTAATGATTTTGGTTGTTTTTTACTTCATAAATAGGAATCCTTTAAATATTGATTTAATGTCTGCTTGATCTAAAAGTGAAAAAAAAAATACCAGCCTTAATTTCCATTGTAGTAACAGCAGTATATTTGACTTTCCCCTTTCTCCTTTCTTTATACACATTGTTTTAGTATCTCCTTCAATACCCTACAACCCCAATTCTACTTTCTTCTCACTTAATTTCATTACCTGAAGTGCTTCACACAGGTAGAATCACGAAGTACTTTGCTTTTTTGTGACACTTCACTTAGTAAAATAACCTCAGAGTTCATGCATCATGTGTCAGAATTCATTTCCTTTTAAAATCTGAATATATAGAAAATATATATTTACCATGTATATAACAATTTCATGTGTCTATTTATTATGCTCTATGAACACTGTTGCACAAAATATTTCCTCAGAAGACTGTTTTTATGTTTCTCAACATTGTATTGGTTTCTTAGGTTTGCTATAGCAAAGACTGGATGACTCGAGCAAAAGATATTTATTTTCTCACATCTTGGGAGGGTAGAAGTCCAAACCCAAGTACCACATCAGTACAGCTGCTTTCTTCTGAGCTTCTCTCCTTGACTTAGTGATGACCATCTCTTTCTCTCTTCACACAGTCCTCCCCCAGTACGAGGAAGACATACCTCTGGGTGTGTGCTGAACATACAGGTGTGACCTTGCTTCTACCTGTCCTTTACCTCTTCTTTTCTGCCACTGTTCCCTTGTTGTGATTCCTGGTGTCAGGATGGTGGAGCTCTGTTTCTTCATGACCTTCTACCATGATGCTCTGCGATAGAGCTTGTAGGACCTGGACTGGGTCTCCTGGAAATTCAAACCAAATGAAACCTTTCCTGTGTTAAGTTGCGGATATCATGTATTGTGTCCCAGTGACTGATATAAAAGTTTGGCTGATACAGAAAATGAGTATCAAAGAAGTGTGGTCTTTGCTGTGTGGTTCCGAAGCTGTCAGAACTGGGTGTGGCCAGAGCGGGGAACAGTTTAGAGAGAGGGACTAATGAAGGCCCAGAAAGCCTGATGGGTGATTCTTGGAAGAGTTCAGAAGACAAGCATGCTGGTAGAAAGGAGACTAGAAGTCCAAATTCAAGGCATTTCAGCACTGGTTTCTCTTGCGGCCTCTCTTCTTCCTGGATCCTGGGAAGACCTTTGCTCTGTGCTCCTCGAGGGAATTTTCTCTGGTGCCTCTTCCTCTTTTTAGAAGGGTGCAAACTTGTAAGATTAGAGCCCTGCTGTTATGCTTCTTTCCACAGTTTTATATGAGTGCTATCTCCAATTGTAATCATATTGTTTCCAGACTTCAACATGTAAAATTTTAGAGGGCACAAAACTGAATCCATATGGATTGAAAAATTAAGGAAGCAGAGATATCTATTCCTAGAGATCATCACAGCACCTCATTGAAATGGCTGCCTATGCTGCTTTAGACAAAGTTAACAAGGCACCCACATATTATGTTTGCAGATTCTGATATTAAATTAATAGCATGTATTCAGCACCCAAAACTGTAAAATCTTACCTTTTATAACTGAAAACATTAACTGCACTGAATCAGTGGCTTCTTAATAGTGACAGTGAATTATTAATTTCTTAATAGTAGAAGGTGTTTCCTACTCTCCTAAAGCATTGGAGTAGTGGAGAAACTTCACGGATCAGGACAACGTAGAATCTGAAGAGGAGTGGGGCCCAACGCTTTGAGTGAGATTTCAACAATGATTTCCTTCCCTTTAATTTGAATAACTATTCAAGAAATAACTTCAGAACATCCTAAAAGCACACAATACTGTCTTTATCGATATTACAGTGAAAGAACGTGTCAGTGCTTGAATGCCAGAGTAATGATTTATTTTTCAAATAAATATCACTCTAGCCTCTTCAGAATCTTTACAATTCAAAATGACTATGGTAAATGATCAGTTGGAAACTACTAGACTGACTACTTGATAGACAGGTAGTGACATGTCTGAATGGAATTTTAAAATTCTTATTTAAAAGAAAAATTGGTACTATTACCTTTATAAAATGTGAGAGAATGACATCCTAGGAAAATTGTATTAGCTAGTTTGCTATTTCAAGCCATACCATAGAAATCAGAATTCCTTAAAGGTCTCCAAACATTATTTAAAACTGTCATTTTCTTCTCTAGGATTATGAGTTAATTATAGTATTTACCAATTTGTTCTTAATGCCAAAGTCACTATGTGTTACGCATGTGCCCATTTACTTATGTGTAGCAGTTTTTTTTCATAATTATTCTATTCTTTTTACTTCATATAGTCTGAGGAAAGTAATCTGGGATGATTACTTGAAAATTGTGTGTGCTTCAAGTCAGATAGTTTACTATTTGGAATGATAGTACGTTGGAAATTCAGTAAATTCTGAGTTCAGTGTTTTGAGGGCAAGTTCATTCCCTTTATTTAACTGGCAAGGTAAGTAAAGTTTCATCACTGATAGCTAATTTGAAAGCAAGCCTTTTTGTAACAAGTATCTTAGTTTAAGAACATAGTGCAGTATAATCATAAGCTGAGTAAAGACCTAAAAAGAGATCCAAATATATCACTCTCCTTCCCATATGACCATTTTTGTTTTGTTTTGTTTTGTTTTGTTTGTTTTTTGGAGACAAGGCTTCACTTTGTAGTTCAGGCTCACCCTGAGCTCACTATATAGCCCAGGCAAACCTCAAACTCAGCAATTCTTATACCGCTGTCTCTGGAATACTGGGATGACAGGCGTGAGCCACCACACCCACTGGCATTACGGTGTGAGGTATTGATTGTTGGTGGGTGTGAGTCACCACGCCCAGTTTTGTTGTGTGTTTACTGGGATGGACTCAGGACCTTGTGCTTGCTAGGCAGGCGCAGAAACCCCTGAGCTAATGACTTTTAACCAAATTGTCTGTACTCTCCCTTTAGTCAATGAAATAAAAACAATGATGATATTGTCTTACCAGTTAAAGAATATTACAAGGACCAAATGGATGTAAAAATGCCTGACGTAAAAATTTCACGTAGAAATCTCATCTCACTCCACAAAGAATGGCCGCTGTCACAAAATCAACTAACAATAAATGCTGGCGTGGCTGTGGGGAGAAAGGAACCCTTCTCTACTGTTGGTGGGATTTCAGACTTGTGCAAACATTGTGGAGATCTGTGTGGAAATTTCTCAGAAAACTAGGACTAGGGGTCTCATTTGACCCTGCTATCCCCCTACTAGGAATATACCCAAAAGAATTTTAAAAATCATATTGGAAAGACAGATGTATATACCCTTGTTCATAGCAGCTCAGTTTGTGATAGCTCAATCTTGGAAACAACCCAAATGCCCATCAATGGAAGACTGGATAAAGATGTGGGTTTTTTTTTATAAAAAGGAGTACTATTCTGCCATAAAGAATGACAAGATTGATTCATTTATGTGCAAATGGATACACCTGGAGGACACGCTAAGGAGTGAAATCAATAGAGCACAGATAGGTCATTGATATGAGCACCGGTAGATGCAAACGAGCTGTAGTAGTATGACAGTCTTTTTAGAATGGGAAATTTCCAAAGGAAATTTGGTGTAGGGATGTAATGAGGGGAAGGAATAAATATGATTCTGAAAGAAAATAAAAGAGCATGTCTATAGGGGGGTGGGGATATTGGTACAAATTCCCCAAAGTTTAAAAATTCCGCGGGGGCCAACCACGAGGCCCATCGACAGGGCTCACGTGGGAGTAAGTGAGGTAAGGTGAGGGTGGTCCACCCACCGGGTTCCCCTGATGAGGTGGCAGTCATGGCTTCCCATGGGTCCAGCGTGCAGGTAAACCAGCCTCACGGAGGGCCAGCTGGAGGGCCAGTCGTGGGGCCCAGCCGCGGGGTCCACCCGGACCATGTGTGTACACACAATAAATGGGTACCACACCCTGGCTATATAAGGTACAGTAATCACTCACCTCTTATACTTAGGGTGACAAATCTTGGGTAGTCCTAATCACTTCAGAACAGTTAGAAACGTTGGGTGGGACATGCACATAAATGTCTGAGGCACTTTGGGTACATGGTTTTCATCCTAGACACCTATTTCTGGGCCGTGCTTGTTCAAGCCTTTCCGTGCCTCTCGCAAAGCATCCTGGGATTGTGTGCATTGCAAATGAAGGCCGCACACATGCGCTCAACGCGCGCATGTGCGGTAGGCTCCAGACAGTGAGGCTGTCCTCGTTCGGGCTGGCCTGAGGGGAGAAACACAGCCTGTGGTCTCACCGCTTAAACTTCCTCTCCAAAGTATATTAAAAAGAAAAGGGAAAAAATAACCTGACCATTTTCACACTTCAAGAAGATAAGGTAATATCTCAATATTATTTAATATGTATTCAGTTCATGTTCCAATTTCCTTGTCTACAACTTTATTTTATAATTGAATTGACATAAAACCCAAATAAGGTCCCACATTGTGTTTGGGTCTCTGTTGTCCTCGAGCAGTCCGCGTCTGGTTTCTCTTAATGCCATTGATTTGTGGAGGAAATGAGAGATTGGCCCTGTCCTGTGGAATCTCTTGGGTTTGACCCATTTCTTACGGTGTGGTATAATTTGTTAATCTACGTCTTCTTTGAAAATTTAGAGTTCTATACAAAGTGTTAATTAGGTCTTGGTTCAGTTTCTTTGCTTGCACATACAGACTGTTGGTAGGACAAATCCCTCCTCTTGCACGTCAGCAGACAAGGCTTAATGGCCCCCTGTCCTTGTATTAATGATACCTAGTCCTGCCCTGTGAGTACTCTTGGGATTAGCAGCTTGTCCTTTCCATTTAACTTTACATGAATTTTTTCACTTTCCTGTTTTAGAATACAGTGATGGACTTCCTTCAGGTAAAGGGTCTCGTGGTTGATTGGTTTGATGTTTGGTGTTTAACCTTTGGCTCATGAGTTGTAAAACTGTGTAACCCCAAAGCCTCTGACAGCCAAGTTCTGTGCTCTGTTGAAGACAAATGAGAAAGTGAAACTAGGAAAAGAAATAAAAAGTATGCATTGATGTATGAATCTTTGTATCATTTGCTTCTGTGCCCAGGTGCATAGTACAGTTGCTCGGTCTGGACATTTCCTTTCTTGCTTCGGCTAGTTGAGGTTATGTGCTGTCTGCTCTGCTCAGAGGCGCTCTGCTTACTGCCGTTCCTCGCTGCTGGTACCTAGGACACTCCTCTCCCACACTGGTATCTTTTAG
The DNA here is from genome assembly GCA_004025085.1 of Thryonomys swinderianus. Lineage (NCBI taxonomy): Eukaryota > Metazoa > Chordata > Mammalia > Rodentia > Thryonomyidae > Thryonomys > Thryonomys swinderianus. The sequence goes on from PVIC010001579.1 coordinate 38,893, forward strand.
TGACTCATTTTTCCTGTAGTAGCTTCTCTTCCCATCTGTACTCTTCTTGGCTTGAATGTAGGCTGGTGTTTCTTTTCTGGATATTTTCTGCATGTTGTTTTCTGTCAGCTGTACGTGTGTAGGAAGCCTCAGTCAGTAGGCCAATGTTTGAGAGGATTTCAGATTTAACATCTTGGAATTCCTTACTGTGTCCTTCCGTTCTTATTACACAGCTGCTACCCCGCCCCAACTGCAGTCCTCTCCAGTGGTTTTTTCCTTTTTATCTCTTCTTTCCTCGTCCTGCACCTACCTTCATCAATAGCTGAACACATTTATTCAGTTCATTTTGTGCCTTTATTCTCATACTCATGTCTTTATACACTTTCAATATTAAAAAACTGTCCAATTCATCTGTACCCAAAAATATTTAAGAACTTTTATTTGGATTTTGGCAAAAACAATTCTTACTCTTATCACCCTTTGCTAAATATGTATAAATTTCCAGTTACTGTCTTAGAGGGAAACTATATTCTTTACTACATCTTTTGGATATAGAAAAGTTATGGGATAGGTAGCTTCTTAGTTAAATAATCTTTTCTATATTTAGCTAATTTTACTCAATTGAACTCATTTGAGAAGATAAATCTGAATAGGTATTATTAAATTTGCTTTAGGGAGATTATCTATCTATCTATCTATCTATCTATCTATCTATCTATCTATTTATTTTTGAGGCAGGGTCTCACTTTGTAGTTCAGGCTGGCCCTGAGCTCACTCTGTAGCCCAGGCAAGCCTCGAACTCGGCAATCCTCCTGTCTCTGCCTCCCAAGTGCTGGGATTATAGGCGTGAGCCACCACGCCCAGCTATAAATTCTTAAAGACAATCTTTATGTATAAGTTAATGTAGCAACACACTGAAAATGCCTAAATGAGTTCATGTAATTCCATAAATGCACAGATTGAGTTCTGACTCTTTTAGGCAGTATTCTTGTTTCTAGAAATCTTCGTATTATAAAAAACAACCAGTATTATACCACATAATATATTTCAAAGGTAGAAAATGCTTCAGAGATGAACAGTCTTCGTGCACATACTTCTTAAGCAGAATTATTAGATTTTCAAGTACATAGAGTTTGGAATTGTATGTCAGGAGTGATTTACAGAAAATATTTAAGTTCATTGAACTAATCCTGGACAATATACAAATCTTGCTCAGATTAAATAGATTTTAAACTATGACTATCATAATAGAGTGTTATGATAATAAACATTAAATAGAGAAGAGAAATGAAATACAAAATCTGGCTAATCTAGAGCATAGATTTACAAAAACCCAAGAATAACTAAAGAAACTTCCATGCTTAAGCATATACCCAGACCAGTCAATTTCAGGTCTACATTTTCTGTAAAAAAGTAAATTTTTTTCTGTTGTGTACAATCCCAAGTAAAAATCATATTGAGTCCAAAGTCAGTCTGTATGTTTCTTTGTTCATGAATTCAGAATTTCTGACTTATTTCCTAAATGACTCCTGTGGATGATTTTGTTTCCATCCTAACAAGGTGATGGAATCAATAAATGCAAATTATTATATTATCGATGAAATTAAAGTGAAGTCCATACTGTAGTAGGGTGAAAATACAAGCAATCTAAGATGCTGGTGTGCTTGAAAAAAGGAAACATGGGCACAAACACCCACAGCAAAGGAGAATACCCTGTAAGGAGTAGAGTTTTCTTCTAGAAGCCAGGAAACTACCAAGGGTAGACTAGGTCTTTCACTAGTGTCTTCACAAGAAGTACAGCCTTCAGTTCACACTTCTAGCCTGCAGCAAGGAGAGACAATGAACTTGAGGGAGTTGACACCATTCTATGGTTCTTCTTTGTTACAGAAACCCTAGAACATGGATATAAATCTTAATGGAGTACTGTGGGTCAGATTTATATCCTGCCACAACCAAGAAGAGAGCTGGAAAAATACAGCACTCTTTCAGACACTGGAACATAGGCAGTATGAGCATGTGAATGAACTATGGGTTAAGGACAACTAGCAATCAAATTGGGCTAGCCATGGCCCTGATTAGATTTTTTTCTCAGACAGAATATTCTGAGTGATAGGAGTGTGCATGTATATGTGTGTGTGTGAGTATAGGGAGGGTTAGATGCTGAGGAGACGATGGATGTTTCACTGATCTGAGGAACCAGAAATCAGAATTCTGGGAGGCTTATGTAACTGAAATTTATGGGTTCTAGCATGAAAAAAGCTATATAAAAAGTAAACAACAGAAACTTTCACAGGATACCTAACTCTGCTGCATATTAAAAATGGACAATAAAACTCCACAGCTTCTAGCAAAGAATTACTAAATAGGAGGTGAATGATCTTAAAATCTCACATGGTGAGCACCCACTTCCATTACAATGGCCACAGCAAACAGCCTGATTGATAAGAGTACCCATGAAAGCTCGAAGAAAGGCTGTGACTTGGAAATGGTTCTAAATTGTCACCAGAAAAATGACTACCGTCCAATAGCCCTCAAAAAATTTAAAAGAATTCCTAGACAGAATCAAAAAGATGTTCCAGGCACGGTGGCTCATGCCTGTAATCCCAGCACTCAGGAGGCAGAGACAGGAGGATTGCTGAGTTCGAGGCTTGCCTGGGCTACATAGTGAGCTCAGGGCCAGCCAGAACTACAAAGTGAGACCCTGTAAGAAAAAAAAAGTGCAGTAGGTCCCCTTTCTCCCCACATCTTCACCAGCAATTGTTGCTGGTTAACTCTGAGATCGCAATCATTCTTTGTGGAGTGAGAGGAAATCTTAGTGTTTTCATCTGCATCTCTCAAATGACCAGTGATGTTGAGCATTTATTCATGTGCTTCTTGGCTGCTTTTCCTTCTTCCTTTGAAAAGTATCTGTTCATTTCAGATGCCCATTTTTGAATTAGGTCTTTATTGGGGGGGGGGGCTTTTTGAAAGCTCTTTTTATATTCTGGATACCAGCCCTCTGTCTGAGAAACAGCTGGTGAACTATTTTTCCTAAATTGTTGGTTGTATTTCCATTCTGCTGGTGATTTCTCTTGCTGTGCAGAAGCTTTTTAATAGGATGAGATCCCATTTGTTGACTGTTTTAGCTAGTTCTCGTGCTATTGAGGTTTTGTTCATAAAGTCTTTCCCTAAGCCAATGTCTCCAAGAGTACTACCTAACCTGTTTTGTGGGAGATTTAGTGTTTCTGTTTTAATATTTAGGTCTCTCATCCACTTTGATTTTACTTTAGTACATGGGAAAAGAGGTAGATTGAGCTTTATTTAGTCTTTGGCAGGTTAGGGCCCAGTTTTTCAACACCATTTATTAAAAAGAGGCAATTTTGACCCATTTAAAACACTTTGCTCCTTTGTTAAAGATGAGGTGGCGTAGTGTACTTGAAGTTGATTCTGGACCTTCTAATCTATTCCACTGATCCTCAGGTCTGTTACTGTGCCAGTACTATGCTGTTTTTATCCTAGTGGCTTTGTAGTATAGTTTCAAATTGAAGATCATGATACCCGCTACCATGTCTTTGTTGTCTAGAATTGTTTTTGCTATTCTAGGTCTCTTGTGGTTCCAGATGAATTTTTGGATGATATTCTCTAGATCTGTGAAATATCCTGTTGAGATTTCAATTGGCATTACATTGAATCTATACAGTAATTGTCAGAGTATAGCCATTTTGACAATATTAGTTCTTCCTACCCAGGAGCAAGGGATGTCTTTCATTTTCTGATATTCTTTTCAGTATCCTTTTTCAGAGTGTAGCTTTCAGAGGTCTTTCACTTCCTTTGTTATATTGATTCCTAGATATTTCATTCTTTGGATGCTATTGTGAAAGGGATTTACTCCTCAATTTCTCTCTCAGTGAGTCTGTTATTTGTGTATAAAAAGGCTATTGATTTTTGAACATTGATCTTGTATCCAGCTACATTATTAAATTTACCAATTAAGTCTAGCAGTGCTTTGGTTGAGTTTTTAGGATCTTCTATATGGAGTATCAGGTCATCAGCAAATAATGATGAACATTCTAGCAACTATTGTTCTTCTTATAATGAACCATCTTGATCTGGTCTCACAAAATTCCAGCTGTTTTAGTTTACTGTTGCTTACCACTTATACCACCAAAGTGGGTGCTGCCAACAATGACTACAGACGTTTCAGGTGGAAGCTACAGCAAAATTGTTGTGAAATATAAAAATACAAAAAACTTTTGAGTATCTGTTTTGATTTTCTTCTTGTTATTATTTCTCTGACAGATTATTTAGTGTTTTTTTATTGATTTCAAGAGCAAAACACTTGGATCATATTGACATTCTATGAAAAGTAAGATGTTACTTAATAGTCTTAATTTCCTAAGAAAAATTAGGAAGTGCAGTTGAGTTTGTTGGCCTTTGATCTAACAATGCAAAATGTTCCAAGTATCAATGAGGAGAACCACCTTCATTTTGTATAAGGGTAAGTCAACACACATTTTGGAAATATTTTGTTATTTTTTTATATGATATTTGTATTATACCCTAAACTCTATAAAATGCTATGTTGAAGATTGTTAATAACAAACAGTTTAATACAGGACTATTACCCAAAGTAAACCTCCACAGGAGGGCCAAAGTTCTTCATCTCTCATATTTAAGTGAAAAATATTAGCATCTCTTGAAAAAAATTAGAAATGTATGAAAATAAACTGAAAGATTAGAAGAGGTATTAGATAATTAGTGATAAATTTTTTCTAGTTTTTGAGGATTTCAACCCAAGGCCCTCATTTTCTGAATATATATATATATATATATATATATATATATATATATATATATATATATATATATTTAGACATACTGTCATGGGGCATAGAAAACTGAAGATCAAATTCTGGGACAATGCCTCAAGAGAAGATGCATAGCCAAAACTTAAGTAATTGAAGAAAGTGATCCTCGAATGCAAATAAGAAGAGAATTTAGCCTGCAGCACATTTTATATGAAATGCCATTTAACAATCTTCTTCTGTGTTCAAATTCCATATTAACAGAAAAGCATTTTATTAACATCTCAAGAATGCTGTTATATGTGTTACCTTGAATGAGTTAGAGCTCCTAAATTGAATATACCTCTTTCACACTGATGCATTGGCAAAGTAGCTTAATCTTTGGTCACTTGTAAATTGATCTACTTGAATGAGTTTCTCCTAAGTTTTCAGAAATTTTTATCTTTTAAAATATTGTTAAGACTAGTCCTAAGAAACACAGCAGGGTTTTGACTATATCTCTTTGTTTCCCATTTTCTACTCACTTATTCTTTTTTCAGTCTTAATGATATATAAGCTAAGAAAACATGTGTCTGAAGTTTGGAACAGACATGTATGTTACAATGACAAGGGGCTCCAATTATGACTTAATTTATTCTACTTATATAATCTTTTATGAATTGGCCTAAAATGCATAAGTGTATTTCTAGGAAAACTAGAAATTTTATAAGCCTTTTTTACTGGTTAAATTTATATTAAATTGTATTTATGTCTATAAAATGCACATTATTTTCTCAGTTGGTCAGAAGAATATATGATTTAAAGACTTTAAATTAGCACTTTTACCTTTGGTCAACTTACATGGGTTTAATGACCCAAATTTTAGATGAAAATAGTCTATTAAAGAATATTACAGAAGTATGTTTCTTGGAATAATACCTTTTGTGCAGTGTTTCAAAATAATGCAGCTGTTTTGCTTTTTTTTTTTTTTAATGGCTGAGTTACTAGACTCTTGGAGAAGGAATTTATAGTGGAAATGCTGACACAACTTTAGCTCCTATATGCTGGCATGAACTCGCAGCTATAATAATTAAGCAATTATGCATGACAGAGAGCACAAGTTCCCTGAGATAATCACACCTCTGGGGCATTGCAAGTCACAGTCCAAAGATAAGTGTTTTTAATCTCCCAAGAGTGTGATTATCAGATGATAACCACACCCCCTGGAGAAGACTTATGACTCGTAAAAAACTGTATTATAGGGAAAAACTGATTATGCTGCTGTGTGTAGATGAAGCTGGCCGTAGAGACCGTCATGTGTTTACCACAAATTAATTAAGAATTACTAAATGTATACTGTACTGATGGAACCCGGCATCGATCCCAGAGACTGGTTTGCTTCCTGATTATAGTTCAAATATAGAAATGAAAGTATCTTAACTTCTCATGTCAGACAGAAAGAAATTATTTATTAAATGAATTAGAAAGCCAAGCCTTTCCATTGGCTGGGCTTAGGTACCCCTTAGGACAATGTCTCTTACTATGCAACTTGCTCACATAAAAGGTAACGTAATACAGCATGAACCATGTATTGAAAAGGTAACCCTGAACTATTATAATTGTCTTACATTTTTTTTTGAGACAGGGTCTCACTTTGTAGTTCAGGTTGGCTCTGAGTTCACTTTATAGCCCAGGCAAGCCTTGAACTCAGCAATCCTCCTGCCTCTGCCTCTGCCTCTGCCTCCTAAGTGCTGGGATTACAGGCATGAGCCACCACACCTGGCCGTCTTACATGTTTTATAGGTTCTTTAGCCTGTTGTCTGCTTCTTTCAATCTGTTTACATGATAAACAAATTAATTGGAAGTTGGAAAAATAAAAGGAGGGTGGAAAGAAAGGAAAAAATCAGGCTTGTGACAACTTTAGAATAACTACACATTTGTATTTGAGAGCACTTTCCATTGGCCATTTGACTTCATTACAATATCTAATGAGAGTGACTGGGGAAGAGCCCTTCTACCCAGAGACATAACAATGAGTCTGTTGAACTGGAAACTAAAACTTGGCTAGTCATTTTCAACTCCTCAGGACTTCGAGTGTACAAGCTAAAATGTGTAGGTGGAGAGGATTAACCTAGACTAGCAGAGGAAATGATGAAGATATAACATATGTACCTGGAAGACAAGAATTTCCCTAGTATGTTTCCTACTATTACCATGGCAAAGATTAAGGTCAACAGGAAAATACAGTTCAATCCACGCAGAACTTACAAATACCCAAACCTTTCAAGAATAAAGGTGTGTGTCACTCTCCCAGGTGAAGAATCAAGCCCTGTGGAGGTACATGCTGAAGGCACAGGGAATAGAAAGCAAGTAGAAATAAGTTAGTATGATCTACAATATGGAACCAGTTCCAAAAACAGGAACTATAACTGTTGTGACTATGTTTTACCTACATTGTTAAAAATGAGAATTTACTAGTGTCACATCCTGGTATAAATTCCCCAATGGTGAATGTGATTGTGAGCTGTATATAAAATGTACCAATAAAGAATTCAATTAAAAATACATTTGTGTGTTTTTAGGCATATATTAAGCAAATGTCATTGCCTTCATTCCTTTCTTATTCCTTCAGTAGTAAGATAAGATTCACTGATTTTATATCAGTACTAAAGTGTCGCTAAACTTATAGCATAGGTTTTAATTTAAGGATATGAGGGAAAGAGCAAGTATCACTGAGAATGCTTTATTTACGTCTTCCTCTGGGGAAATAAAGGGGCATTTCAGCTGTGCAGAGGATTATTCTATCATGTTAAGTGTAATTTTGACTTTGTAATTGTCTTAAATGACTGTGTATGATTTAAATAGCTGTGCATGAATCTGGGTTGTCAACTAAGTCAAGAATGTGCAGAAAATTGTTAAGGCCTGCTTTCGCTGTGTCTATGAGAGGCATCCCACACATTTCTCCACAGTGGAAGAAATCCATCCTGAATATGAGTGACACTATCCTATAGGGTGAGAGGCTCAGAGGAAATAAAAATGTAGAAGAGAGGCGAGGGAGGGCAGTAGCTCACTTCTGCTCCCTCTCTGTGAGTGAGAAGGTCTTTTTGTCATGGGGGGCATCAGTCTTCGGGTCCTTCCACCTGAACCGACAGCAGCAGCAAGTTCAGGTGAGTTTTGAGTCCTCAACGTCAAACTGTAGTTGCTTATCTTTAGCCACCGTCTTGTTCTGAGTCATCTGCCATCAGGAACTGAACAGCTACTGGTTCTCCCAGCTCTTCAGTCTATAGAAGTCAAGACTTTACAGCTTCTAGGATTGTATGAGCAAACCTAATAAATCCCTTCTTATAATTATATACATTCTATGGGCTGCTTCTCTGGAGACCCCTAGCCTGCACAGAAGCTGTTAGAAACAGACTTAATATTTTATGAAAAGCTTAGCGATCCTACCAACAGTCCCATGACAAATGCCTGAAAATGCAAGTTCTTACTTCCAAGGTCTCATTACAGCTAGAACTTGGTGTGAATTAGAGCTATCCTTCCTCACCTCATCAACTCATTTATTGGTACAGCAATAGTTTAATCAAGAATATTCAAGTAGGGCTCCCCTAGAAGTTGGGGAGAGAAAGTCATATCATTAAAACTACAACTGTACTAACAGTCCTAAGTTTTCAACTCTGTGATGAGGTTAAGATGCCCAGTACTTCTATATTTCTTAATTCTACAAGTTGTTTGGTATTTTCACTTTATACTCAAGGAAAGAATATGTCTGAGTGGCTAAGATACCTGTTTTGCACATTGTTCTCTTTATTTCTTCATTCCCAAAATGTTACCTGTTAAAGAAATTCCTACTCCCTCATTAGTATTTGGGAAATCCACATAAATAAGTGTTCTTGATCTTGGAACTTGTTAAGGTGATCTGAGATGCTGGTCTTATCTTTCGACATTCTCATAGCTTCCTTTCTGAGAAGCTTAAAAGAGGAGTAGAGCAACGTGTCCAGCAAACACACACATAAAACACCCCAAAAATAACAATTACTCTGTGGTGATCGTAAAAAACACTGAGCTGTATATTTAAATATTTAATATTTAGGTAAAAATGTGTGAATTGTATGGAATTAAAATATATTGGAAAGTATCAATTGTTGCAGAACCTTCAAATGTAAAGGGTAGGATTACAATTCAGAGTTTTAGAGTTAGGATCATTAAATAAAACAATAAATGAATTAAGTTCACAAAACCCAGGATATTGGAAGAACTCAATCTGAAGCTACTTGTAACTCAAGGGAAATCTCTTCAGAGTGACGATATTTTCCAAAACAATGATGAAAATGACAATAAAACTGAAAAGGTAAGTGATTGGTGTGGTTCTTTATGTACAACACAATGCTCAAAATATAGTTTAACTAACAATAGAAATTGAAATACCTAGATTTGAAGTACTTAAGAACAAACCAGAACACAATATTTAGATTACAAGCATTCTGAAATATTCAAAATTATACATTCACATGTTTTGTTAGAATTCTTCGTGGGGTAAATCAACTCAAACTAAATAAAGCAAAAATAACCAAACTAATTAAATTAAAATATTAGAGCAAAATATTTTTTAAAAAGTTAAATATTGTGTTTAGGAAAGGGGAATGCCCACAGCCTTTACAGAGATATGCACTGAGAAGTCCTGAGTGGCTTTTTCCAAGGAATCACATGGAACTCTCTCTCATTCAACCACTCTCCTTCCTGTGTCATTCTGCTTAAAATTTGTAAGCATGAAAGAAATAGCATTTGCCCAATGACATCACTTATTTTTAGAATAGGTAGAAAATCATCTGGCTTGACACTACAACCTTGATTTCTCTCAGCAGAGAATTCCTTTCCCAAGGAACTCTCACCAAATGACTGGACCCAGAAAAGAAGCATCTAGAACATCGATCATCAATCAGAACCACCAGTTCCGATCTAGTTAGTTTAGTACAACCAGCTGGTAAAAGATAATAGGAGCCTCTCTGTCACGGGGTCCTCTTTGTATTAACCATGCCATCTTTAACAACTTATTTTAACTTGCTTTTTCTTCAGTTTCTCCATTTATAAAATCAGGGTAAGAATATTATTCGTGCATAGGATTAATCCCAAGCCATATATCAGGTACAGAGTAAGTAGTGAATATTTGCTAGTTATTATTTCACTACTCTGTGAGTAATATGGATGTGTAATAACAGTATGTTCATTATAAAATACCTTTTTAAGAGTTTAGAAAATTGTACTGTATTCTAGGTCCACAGGAGATAATAAATCAAAGCAATATTATATTCATTTATAAAATACAGAAATTTTACTCTAAATCAGATTTTGCTCCTCCATTTATACTGTTATGAATTTTCATGAACTTTTATAGAAAGCTATAAAATTTTTTATTCAATATATATTCAATAGTATATATGTACATGTGTATAAACGTACATGAAAGAGGGAGGATGAGAGTTCTTGTTAGGCCCAGAAAGTAAACTCCATAGCATCAGCATTGACACATTTATGTTTTGAAGAATGCCACTTAAAAATGTTTCACACATTATAACATCCAGTCAGTTCTTACTGTATTAGCCTAGTAACAATAAAAATCCATAATTTCAGTAGAGTCATTAATCATTCCTGATCTTTTAATAATAAACTCAACAGAATGGAATGTCATAGTAGGGTCAATTTTCAAATAAACAGGATTAAATCATCAACACAAAAGAAAAATAGAGTAGGCACTTGTATTTTTGCAGTAATGCACTCGGTTAACATCCATGGTGATGAAAATCAGTTGAATCTTTACCTTTTGCTCTTGAAAAACTAACTTCCATGCTGGACTTCAAATTTTTAGCCATGGTTGAAGGTTTGAAGTCTCCTGTCTGAGTGAGACTAGTCATCTCTAAATTAAAATAAGACTAATCATCTGTCAATTGTCACACAATTTAGATACCTAACAAAAGGTATCCACATTCCTGTTTTGTCTTGTTTTCAATTTCTCCTCCTTTGCAGAGACACTGTAGTTTTCTTCAGTAACCCTTGGTCCCCAATGAAAAAGTCATCTGGGTGGCATATGAGCTGCTCACATGAGCTGCAGTTCAATTGTGGAAACGAAACCTCTGTTGTAAGTCCAGAGCATGAGATTCATTATTCTAGAACATAAGATTCATTTTAAGAGTGGACTTTTGATAATTAGGGGAGAGATTGAGGGAAATAAATACCCAAAAATAATCAAAGAAAAAGCCACTAAGCAGCCTCAGCACTGGAAAATGAAATAGATTCTCACAAACACTGTCTAAAAATATAAATTTGAATGTTGAAAAGGAATGATGCATATTCCCAAAGTAATCTTTTAGAAATCAGTAATTTACAAAATGACAAGAAGCCGGGCGTGGTGGCTCATGCCTGTCATCCCAGCACTCGGGAGGCAGAGGCAGGAGGATTGCTGAGTTCGAGGCTTGCCTGGGCTACATAGTGAGCTCAGGGCCAGCCTGAACTACAAAGTGAGACCCTGTCTCAAAAAAAAAGAATAAAAAAGAGAATATATCGGAGATTTGTAAGTATATAGCAATGAAATTCATTAAAGTTACCAGACAATAAAGGGGCCTCAGTGTTTTTCTCTTTTCATTTGCCATGAAATCTAGGACCCCAATATGAACCAGCCTAATTAGTTGATGAGTGGGAAATTTTAATGGCAATAAGGATTTGCCTCTATATATCTTCCCAGATCATTCCCAGAAACCCTATAAGGTTGAAAGTTCTCCCGCACCCCTCGCACATATATTTAAAGTCAGCTTTGGTCAAGTGCTGTGGCTTCTGTGCCAGCTCTGTGCTGGACACTGTTGCATCTGACTACCTCTACACCTGTCCTCCATGCATGAAGCCTTATTCAGTGGGATCCCCAAAGCACCACACAACACTGGAAAGAAATCACAAGTGGCCAAGATGCTCCATAGTCAAATGCACTGTCTCGACAACCCATGGACACTATTTTATTCTTTGTGTTGCATTCTGCCAAAATGATCCTAAAGAAAGCACAACTTTTCTGTATATTCCTAGCAGGAGAATAGCAGGGTCAAATGGGACCTCTAATCCAAGTTTTTTGAGGAATCTCCACACTGATCTCCGTATTGGTTGTACCAGTCTATATTTCCACCGACAGTGAAGAAGGGTTCCTTTCTTCCCTCAGCCCCAAGAGTATTTGTTGCGTGATGATTCTGAGATAGCAACAGCTATTCTTTGTGGAGTGAGATGGAATCACAGTGTTGTTTCTCATCTGCATTTCTTGAATGACCAGCGGTATTGAGCATTTCTTCATATGTCTCTTAGCTGTTTTTACTTCTTCCTCTAAAAAGTGTCTGTTCATTTCAGATGTCCGTTTTTGAATTGGGTCTTTAAATTTGGGTGGGGGTGATTTTTAAAGTTCTTTATGTATTCTAGAGAGTAGCCTTTTTAGAAAGAGCTGATAATTTTTTTCCCCCACGTTGTGAGTTGTCTTTTCACTCTGCTGGTAGGTTTCCTTACTGTCTAAAAGCTTTTCAAAAAGATTAAATCCCAGTTGTTGATTCCTTCTGCTAGTTCTCACTAGGTATATAGATGAAATAACTAAAAGATCCATATCATAGTGACATATTTACATGCATGTTTATAGCAGTTCAGTTTGTGATAGCTAAATCTTGGAAACAACCTAAATGTCCATCAAATAGAGACTGGATTTTTTTTAAAACAAGATTTTTTTTAATAAAATGGAGTATCGCTCTGCCAATAAAACATAATAAATCTGAGTCACTTATATTCAATGTACATATCTTGAGGACATACTCATAAGTGAAATAAATTGGTCACAGATGTGTAAATACTGTATCTTTTCTCTAGTATGAGAAACTGAAGGTGTAAATGAGTTCTAAAATTTATGATACATATTGTAAAACAGTAAGAAAATATTCAAAGGGAAAAGGGCATAAAGATAAGTAAAAAGGGGAAAGAAAAAATTTGATGATAAAAAAGGGAAACAAAGCTTATGTATATAGGGAGCAAGGGGTTGTAGGGTGGACAAGGGACTGGGAAAAATGAGAATTCAGTTTTGTCATATACTAGTACAAATTCTCATTGTCTACTGAGATCACAATGTGTATATAAAATATCCCAATAAAATCAATTTTTTTAAAAAAGCAAGACTGATAATACTTCAAACTTTTCCATGTAAACTCTGCCTTCTGTTCTTATCAGTGGTTCTCTCTGCCTATCACTTTAGTAACAGAACAGAAGGTGGATTTGGGGACTTACATTTTCTTCTTTTTAAACTTTTCTTTCTTCATTGATTCTCCTCTGTTAACAAAGTTTAGTTCTTTGAAACAAAACAATCTAATAGAAAAGAGCCAGATGTACAATTTAAATTTCAACTTTCTCTCTAAAACTATAAAAGGAAACCAATGAAATTGTAATAAATTCCATTGAATATATTATACTCACAGTATTCCTGATGTAATCAGTATAACATTGTTAAAGAGATATCTCACTTTTTCCATTAAATATTTGAAATCCAGTACCTATCTTACACTTATAATAAATCCCAACTTGACTAGTCACACTGCAAAAGCAGTAGAGCTGAACACCTGCCATAACAAGTGTAGCTCTGAAGAACACAAAACCCATTAGACCTGGGTAGTGCTAAAATAATTCTCTTTTTTTGTGAAGACTGACTATTTATGTAGTTTAAGAAATAGCTGATCAGTGCCTTTGAAAATAACAATATATTATTACCATACAATCTAACTTCCATTCCTCAGATACATATACATTTCACTTTTTCTTTCTTAGCTTATTGCCTTTGGTATCTGTAATTAGCATTAGTATAGGAAAGATAAGACCTCCAGAGCCATATGACAGAGAAAGGTTAGCTGTTATAGGTAGCAGAGTCCTTTTGTGGTTTTCATCAAAGAGTATAATTTAAACTTCTTGCTACTCTGAATTTTTAATCCACAAGTGGATCCAAACTGACAGTGCCCATCATGAACAATTTTTTTTTCAAGATAATAAAGTAGGGCCAGAGATTTAGCTCAGTGGTTCCGGCACCTGCATCGCAAGCGCAAGGTCCTGAGTTCGATCCCCAGTAACCACATACAATGTTCGGCGTGGTGACCACACCCACCAGCAATCAATACCACATACCACAGTGCCAGGCATGGTGGCTCACGCCTGTCATCCCAGCACTCAGGAGGCAGAGACAGGAGGATTGCTGAGTTGGAGGCTTGGTTGGGCTACATAGTGAGCTCAGGGCCAGCCTGAACTACAAAGCAAGACTCTGTTTCAAGAAAAAAAAAAAAAGATAATAAAGTAGTTTCAATGACTCTTTTAAGATGTGAATACCTAAGCTGTATGTTTGCTCATTTACCTCTTGTTCCATGTGAACTTAATCATTCATCTACATTTTTTTTTTTTTTTTGGTGGTACTAGGGATCAAACTCGGGCCCTTGTGCATCCAAGGTAGGTGCGGTACCACTTGAACTAAATCCCCGGCCCACTACATTCTTAACCATGTGGCTAGCTGAAGACTAACTGCCACCATGAGAAGCGTTTGAAGATGAGAAAGATAAAGCTTAAGTGATGGGCTAAGCCCCTTGCGATCATCTCAGTCTTCCGACCACTTTGCAGCTATCCACCGAGTCAATAGGTTGTGCTGAGTGAAGTTTTGCTGGCTCCGAGGTAGTGACCATTTTCTTGTGCATAAGTTGCAGATGGCAGAATGTAGCAAAGGTGTCACTTCAAAGATAGAACTGCAGGCTCTAAATGATTCTTAAAGTGACATATATTTGGCTTTTATTTCCCAACAAAACTTTTTTATGGAAGATGAAATCTTTCCTGTAGCCGTTTAGCACTTGCTTGGAGGATTATGTAGCACGATTTGTGGAAAGATACAGACGTGTCTTCTCTGGCCATCTGATGGGAACCTTTAAATACAACCTAGAGAAACAAGCATCAGGAGAAATGTAACTCATTTCCTACTCGTATCTGGGTTTTACTTGGATCACGCGAAAAAGCTAATGTACATGGCCGGTTCTTTGTGCACTGTGGAGCAGGGTGTGTGCACGTTTGTGGGCTCAATTAATGGTAACCCTCACCTCACCCAAAGATGGGATCGCGAGAGCCAGGTGCCACCAGCACAGCACAGCTGGGTGGTCAGGATACTGAGCACTGATTACTCTCACTACCCCGTGCCAAGCATGCCTTCGAAATGAGGAGAAGAAAAGACCAAGGCTGCGGAGACTGGTTTTTCAGGCACAGTTAACAAAAACCTAGAACCGGATTTGGTTTGCACAAAATGCAGATCAGTTTCTATACTTTCTCTGCACAATTGAAATAGCTGCAAAAACACTCTGGCCGCACACCACAGTTCCCACTCGGCTTCAGTGTATTGCCCGGGCTGCGTCTGAGAGGAACTCCAGGAATACTTTTCCAGGTGCATTTCTTCTAGTCTTTTAGTTTTTTTTTAAATTGAATTCTTTATTGGTACAATTCATATACATCTCAAAATCACATATAACATTGGGAAATTTGTACCAGTATAGGCCACAAGTTAATTCTCATTTTTACCCATATCCCTACCCACCCACCCCCCTCCCCCCTTTATACATGCTCTTTTATTTTCTTTCTGTATCATATTTATTCCTTCCCCTCATCACATTCCCACCCCAAGTTTCCTATAGAAATATTCCACTCTCTAAAAACTGTCCTACTTTCTAGAACTCATTTGCATTTATGATAGCAAGTTAAAGGCTTCCAAGTTCTATGAATAATATTCACTTAATAGCCATTACAAAATTTCAAATTAGTGATCAGAACAACAAAGTGTTAACTTGTGACAGGAAAGAATGAAGAGATTATTTCAAACAAAACAAAATAGAAAAGGCAAAAAGAACTTTTTCTACCAGTAGCTAGTAAAGCCAGCAAACAAATCCACCAAACTCTTGTGGACAAGCTGACCTATTCCATAGTGATACTGAAAAACCATCACATAAATTGACTTAAAAGTAGTGCAAAAAATGTAATTGACTTATTTCAAGCTCTAAATTCAGGCCATATGTGAAATGCATCATATCTACAAAGTAAAAAGTTTGGGAACTGAGTAATGAAACATTTCCTGGCATGAAGAAACACCTCTAAAACAAAACAAAACAAAGAAACAAAAAAAAATCAGAGAAAGAAACAATTCTCTAAAGCAAATTACTTCTCTAAAGCAAATGCCCTAAAGCATCTAAACTTCAAACAAACAGTGTCATAGCCATCTGAGATTCATTATATATTAAGGTACTCTTGTCCTTGTCTTAGTTGTTTTAATATGTTGGGATGGATCATAATAACATTTATTAGATATACTTATAGTGACCTTTGTTCTAAATACTCTGCATGTGTTGCTAATTTAATATGTTCGCCTCAAAAAAGAAAGTGGCATGTTACCCATACCTTGTTTTATATAAGAAATAGGGGCACAGAGATGTGAAGTTTTAATACAACATGATTAGCAAGTCCTAGAGCTGCAATTTGAGTGTAAACATTCTTTTTAAGGCACAGCTTTTTAACTAGCGCATTACATGGAACTGATAAAGTTGCAAAAGAGGTTCCTGGGAACTCAAGAAACAAGTGGTTTTCCGGAGCCTTGTGCTGATGCTACATTAGAAGAAACATAATAAAACAAACTATCTCTACTAGTCTCTATCTTAAGGAAGTAACCTTTGTACTATTAGAATGAAGAAGCAGCCCATTTCCAGCTCTCTCCTTATTTCTTTATTTCCAACCACCTCAAATTCTGCTTCATATGACAATGTGTTTTCATGGACATGAACTCCAGGTACTATTCTGAGTTATATTAATTCCTTAGGGTATAATGAACCTATCTTACTTCATTAAAAAGTTAGAACAATGATTTCCAAACCCAGTTAGAGGTCACCAATGTAAAAATCTTGCAAAAATCTGTATATCAAGAAAATTTTGTTTCTTGTTATTAAATGAAAATATTATGGAGCTGAGCCGTGCCCACTACCAGTTTGACCCAGGTTTATAGCCCCTATCAATTTATATGCTTCATTCTAAATCATCCTATTGTTCAGCTAGAACAATTATAAACTAACAGACAAATAGAGCCTAATAGAGGTTTGAAGTTCCCACAATCAATACTAGTTGGCAAAAAGTCCCATTGGGAAACTATGAAAAATATCCTTGCTAGATTCTAACAATAGGGTGTGTTATTGTCAGGGCATTTGTGACGAATGCAGGTGCCTCTGAATTGTACATTGAAATATTCTTTCTGTAGGGCCATTGTTTCTGTTTCTGTTTTCTCTATGTAATTTGGGGGGAAAGAATTGGATTTAAAATGTACACTTGCACACCGTGTTTTTGATTACCTTCATCTTGAGCAAGCATCTTCATTAACAACACACTAAAGTGAATATGTGGTCTTATTACTGAACTCTTGCTTTCCATAGAGTCCAGCTATATAAAAATATAACGTTAAGAAGTCAAAGATAGAAAATTGGAGTCAAATAAATATCTTTCCAAATTTTACTCAAAACTTTCTAGAAGGCAGAGTTGCGTATTAACCTTAAGGATGTTAGGATGCAGCTATCTGTGGTGTGACTATTAAAGGCAATCTTAGGTGATTAACTTTTCTTAGATCAAAAGGAGGAGAGTCAAAAAGAAATAGATGGCTTGAAAGGATTTTCACATTTTTAGGCAATGTTCAGAAGTCACTTTGGGAAAATTAACTATGGTGGGAGACAGAAAAATTGAGACTAAGCACATGGAACAACTTAGAATTTTGTTACCCTAGTTTTTCTCAGTGGAAGGTGATTTTGCCCTTCTACCCACTATGATCAAAACCTAGATCTTTTTAATATTAAATACTTATTGAATTAAACATTTAGTTGTGATTTCAGTCAATCTCAGAGAACTTAAATGAGTTTAGTCATAATACTTTTCACTTTTAAAATCATGTTTTCCTTAAATCTTTATCAGTACATATTTTCAACATAGGATTACATTCATTGTAAATATACATCATATATTTTAATTCGTTTTTCATCTGTTCCCCTTCTCTTAGAAATTTTTTTTTCATAACTGGAATGACTGAAAATGCTACTGGCATCGATAGGGTAGAGACCTGTGATGCTTTGAAGACAGCCTTCCCAAAATATCAGTAGCACTGATAACACAGAAATCTCACCTTCGCTCATACAAAAGAAAATAAGAATTTGACCTAAAGATGCATAAAGTGTAAACACAAGTATTTCTGGAATATGTAGTTATAAAAACTCAGTGAGTATTTAGATGTGACCATCGAGACACATTAAAGGATCTTTAGTGTTTATTAAATGTGGACGCTGGAAGATTTTGAGTATGTGGTACTGAAATGCAAAAGAATGGAGTGGGGTGTGCAAAATGAAGAGGAAGGGAGAGGGAGAGGGAGGGGGGGAACAGGACATGGAATCTGAGGTGTCTAGGAGACATCTGCTTCCCATTCAATTCTACAAGTCTGAAATAGATGTCTGTTTTGAAGAAACACATTAGGATGATATCAGCAGATGGCACTTGGAGGTGTAAGGATGGATAAGATGCCAGGGAGAACGAGTGTGGGAGAGGAAAGATAAATAACAATGAGGGAGGGTGAATGGACAGGTGTGCTGGAAGATGCAGAGTAGATATTTGGAAATGCAGAAGAAGAGCCTAATATAAGTCTACTGCCCAAATTCTGTGCTCTCCTAAGTCCTGGTATCTGAAAAATTATTAATTACACGGAAATTCCCTTTATGGAAAAAGGAAAGCAAACAGATGTTAAAATACTATTAAATGACCATTTTAAAGTTAAATATTTAATTATAAATACTTATGAATGAATAAATATAACTAAATAAAAGTTCAAGACAAACTAATGTGAACTTAATTATACCTGGTAACATAAGATTTGGTAGTGTTTTAAGGCCAAATGTAAGGTTTTAGTAACTTTAAAAAAAAAATTCCAGGCCTCTTTTGTTGTTGTTGTTGTTGTTGTTGTTGTTGTTGTTGTTGAGACAAGGTCTCACTTTGTAGTTCAGGCTGGCCCTGAGCTCATTATGGAGCCCAGGCAAGCCTCGAACTCAGCAATCCTCCTGTCTCTGCCTCCCGAGTGTGGGGATGACAGGCGTGAGCCACCACGCCCGGCACCGTGGTATGTGGTATTGATGGCTGGTGGGCGTGAGTCTCCACGCCCAGCATTGTATATGGTTACCGGGGATCGAACTCAGGACCTTGCACTTGCGATGGAGGTGCCGGGACCACTGAGCTAAATCTCCAGCCCAGGCCTCATTTTTAGTAATCCTAACATACCCTAACAGAAATCTTTATAAATTATTGCATCAAAGGTACAAAGTTTGACAGAACATTTCAATAGTATTTTGCAAATCTCATCAAAAATTATTCTGATACTTTAAATAAAATGTGAATAATTAAGCTTGCAGCATGTATTTTGAATGAATATATTTTAAATAATATTTTTCCAGCAAAAGATTAAGCTCAACCAATAATCAATAAGTTAGATTATATTGTCTGTCATCGATATTATGCAATGTTATTTCTTACAAAAATATATTCTCTTAGAAAACACACAGTGGTGTTTGTCACACTCCATCACATATTTTGTATGTCCATGTTTCTTTCCAGGTATTCAAATATGAATTTCAAACACGTGACTAAAAGCAGAAAGTAACAAAGTTCAAAGTAAGAATATGGCCTTTGAGTGTGATTAGAAAGCTTTGAGAGACTGTGAGCACGGGTCAGTCAGGTTCATGGGCCAGCCTCATTGAAGACAGGGACGCACTACTTGAATAACAATAATATAGTGGACAGAAAGCAACCCCAATGATCAGAAAAGATGTATTCTCATTTTTTTTTTTTTTGAGACAGGGTCTCACTTGTAGTTCAGGCTGGCCCTGAGCTCACTAGTAGCCCAGGCAAGCCTTGAATTCAGCAATCCTCCTGTCTCTGCCTCCTGAGTGCTGGGATTACAGGTGTGAGCCACCACGCCTGGCAGACTTACTCTCATTTTGTTGCACACTATACTCACATTTTTTATGTCCAACCTGCAATGTTAATGTGTCAGGAATATTTTAAGACAAAATAAGTGGATTTATAGGCTTCCATTTAACTACTGGTTGTGGCCACTCAATACTGAAACAAAAAAAAAATACCCAGTTTATACGTATTTTTGTTTCACTTGACTCAAGTAGCTATCTCACTGCGCAAAGTAGCGAGCTCACTTTGCCTAAGTGTATTGGCAATATGGAGGATTGATAGAATAATGTTCACATATCAAGTTTAAAATTGGGCATTTTGTATGATTATATGAAAAAGGCCATCCTTGCGATTTACTACAGAAACTAGGAACAGCTGTTTACTCAGTGTTCTTAACTCTCTATTAAAAAATTCTGTGATGTGGAAATAAAGTTGTAAATTCTAGGAGGACTAGTGTTAACACATATAATATTACCTTAAGAATGCCTAGAATTTCCCACCTAGGAAAAAAAAGGACTAGTTTTTCTCTTTTAAACAGAAAAGAAAATTCTTTTAAAGCAGATTCCATAAATCAAGTTTAAGGAAATTTGATGGATTTCATAACAGAAAATACTTTATGCTAATTCGATAACATAGTCAATTAAGACCATTGCTTAGGGTAACACAACAGTCTGAAATAGTGTAGAAAATTGGCTTCTTTTAAACTTAAATAACTTCTCTTCTGAAAAGGTAAGAAGATAATCCAGTGTTTTCTATCAGAAAGAAAAGGAAAACAATAATTCTAGATGAAGTTAAACATAGGCAAATGAGGAGTATTTATAGAGTTTTCCTAAAATGTACATATTCTAAATATTTTCCATATAGTATAAATTATTTATGATTATTTCATTTATATACAAATTTAATTATAAAAAAGAAAAGAATTAAAATCATTAAAGTGGATTCCTTCGGGGAAAAATTATGGAGATTTTTCAAAAACAAACCATAAAGGGCCAGAGGGTTAGCTCAGTGGTTCTGGCGCCTGCCTCCCAAGCGCAAGGTCCTGAGTTCGATCCCCGGTAACCACATACAATGCTGGGCGTGGAGATTCACACCCACCAACAATCAGTACCACATACCACAGTGCCAGGCGTGGTGGCTCACGCCTGTCATCCCAGCACTCGGGAGGCAGACAGGAGGATTGCTGAGTTCCAGGCTTGCCTGGGCTACATAGTGAGCTCAGAGCCAGCCTGAACTACAAAGAGAGACCCTGTCTCAAAAAAAAAAAAAAAAAAAGCAAACCATAAAGACAAAAGTGCTAATAATTACTTGATTGAAATGACAAGGCTCTAAAAACAGTGTGCTGAAAAATTAAGATTTTTTTATATTATTGATGATGCTGTGAATCAGAGTACCAGCAATTTGAGTGTGAGTGACATAACTGACTTTTTTAATCCTTTACATTCATTACCTATAATTTTATGTGCTTTACTTGATTTCAAATTCATTATTATGAACAAGTATTGGATTCCTTAATCTTCAGTGAAATATTTAAAGAATCTTTTCCAAAAATGAAGTTTCTGCACATTACTCCCATAGCAATAAATTTTGTATATGTCAAGCTAGTTTTAACTCCAATTCTCACTTTTAAAATATTTTTATTCTTTAAAATTCTTTTAGCTTAACTGCCTACATTTTAAACTATGCTTTTTATGCAATAAACCATGTTAGAAATTGAATTCTGTTTTAACTAATCATTTTGCAAGACAACGAAAATAGCCATGTAACTGTTTATAGTTGACCAGCTACACTTCAGAAATACTGTGTGAACCCATTTATCAAAAACATTTTAAAATTTTATTATTATAAGTGATATTCCATAATGCCCATTTCAAAATAAATATCCACTAACATAGCAACATAACAAAACATTGCTTAAAATAAAAGAAGACCAATGAATATAAAACTGTTCCAATAGTGAAGCGTCAGTGAGCTTACTGCTGAGTAGCTCTGACTCTGGAAATTCCATTTTAAACATGTTATTCTCAGACTCCGAATAGAAGAACTATAACCAATGAAGAAGATCAGTTATGGAAAACTACTGCATAGTACATCTTTTCATCAATTCCAACTTGCTTTTCCTTTCCCTTTCTTTTTTTGGGGAGACAATTATTTACACATTAGTCTATTTCAACATCTGTTTTTAGCTGTAGGATGATAGATCTACATGAGACTCTCCTATACACTATTTTACTACTTTACTACTGCTAATGTCTTACCCTTCAGGAGCACAAGCTTTAAACCAATGAACCTTCAGCACTCACCAAAGTCTCTCTAATTTGCCTGGTCGTGACTTGTACATCTCTTAAGCCTATGTAAGGTCTGTTGCGGTTCAGACCTGCTTGGTGGCTTTTCACCATCCCGATGGAGTACTGTGCTATTCGCAATGGATTCAAGGTGACTCGCACGCTGATTCCTGGAGCCCCTTCTCTGGACAGCTCTCAGGTCTTGTCATAGTCTGTCTTGCAAATTCCAACCACCACAATGTCCCTGAGCTGGCTTTTTTCAGCTCATTTTGGCAAGATTGACCTGCTCTTCTTAAAAGTTCCCTTCCTGGATCATGGTCCAGAGTATGACTCCAGGTGAAAGTTTGGGAAAATCTCGTTGAGTGTGACGTTCACTTCCTGTGCTCTTGGCTAGCTGGCTAAACAATGGTGGCTACAAACAATCTGTTAGTATTTATGAATGAGCTTGTCAAAAATAAAACATGCAGGTACATGTTCAAGTATACTTGTGCGATCAAAATTTTCCAGCAAAAGAAATGTTCAGCTGACAGGAGAAATGATAGTACTATTTTATTTTTACTTTAAACACCATTTTACAGTGCTCTGCTTGTCTAGCTCTCCTTTCTTTTCTGGGTACTTTAAAGAATATGATCACCTCATCTCTTTGTTTATTAATATGTGGAGGACGTGTATGGAGAAGGAGCCAATAAGTTAAAGAAGGCTTTGGCAACCTGTGACAATAAACTGTGGAAAATAAATGAGTTAAACACTAAAACCATGGAAAAGTTTTCAAATCTTCGTTACTCAACTGTGTCCCAAATAGTGTAGTCATATAAATTAAATAACTATACTTCATTTGTGACCATTTCATTAGAAAATAAAGTAAATGATGTTGATATAACACACTAGATACTGCAACGTGAATTTAAAATAGAAAAGAATCAGGGGAAATTCGCACTTGACAGGAAAAAAAACATCTATTAGTTAATTCTACTTCTTTGTCTGCTGTTAGAATATAAATGATATGGTTTTGTAAGCCTCAAAGGTAGAACTGGAAATTTTTTATTTTATTTTGCACTCATGTTTTGATTTTAGAAAACAGTAATGCTTAGAAACACTGGCTAATCTTTTTAAACAGTCTTATATCCTAACCTCATAAAATTTTCATTGATGACAAATCTTTCAAATGAATCAACTTTAAAAATGGGAAAGGTTGGGCTGGAAGGTTAGCTCAGTGGTTCCAGCATCTGCCTCACAAGCGCAAGGTCCTGAGTTTGATCCCCAGAATCCACATACAATGCTGGGTGTGGAGACTCATGCCCACCAGCCATCAATACCGCATACCACAGGGCCGGGTGTGGTGGCTCACGCCTGTCATCCCAGCACTCAGAGGCAGAGGCAGGAGGATTGCTGAGTTCGAGGCTTGCCTGGGCACCATAGTGAGCTCAGAGCCAGCCTGAACTACAAAGCAAGACCCTGTCTCAAAAAAAAAAAAAAAAAAAATGGGAAAGGTTTACATTATCTTATAGTTTTGTTTTGTCTCATTTTGTTTTGTTTTGGTACTAGGGATCAAACTCGAACCCTTGTGTGCCCAAGGCTGGCACAGTACAAATGAGCTAAATCCCCAGCCCTGTCTTAGAGTTTTTACTCCTGTGTCCCATTATTTGCTTTGGGGCCTGTGGTGATATAGTATGTGATGGTGGGAATGTTATGGCAGAGAAAGCCACACAACTCCCAGGTGTCCGAAAGCAAAAAGAGAGTACAGGGCCTGGGCCCAGTGGGCCTTTGATGCCCTTCAACAGTTAGCCAACTTTCTCTCCCTGAGTCCAGCCTCCTAGCACTCCTCTGGGTCTATAGCGATTAGCTGTTGTCTCAGCCCTTAACACAGGGCAGTGTATCCTACAATCATCCAAACTATGGCTCTCTTTTAACCGAAGTTTTTGATTTACTTCAACTGTTGTACTTTGTTGTTTTCTGTCTCCAAGTAATTCTTAAAAAATCATACAAGTTTGAGAATTACTCAAGTTGTGTTCCAGAGACCAGCAACATTGGCAGCAATTGCAAGTCTGAAACAGAGTCTCATGTCTGCTTGATCTACACAAGTAGAATTTACATGTTAGCACTGTCATCAGGTGGTTCAAATGCACAGTTAAAATTAAAATATTGTTCCCTTAACAAAGAAACACTTCCTGTCTTTAAGAAATGTTTAATGTAAGTCACAGATTGTTTATGCATGCAATAACTGGATTAGAGTTCAATTTGCATCATAATCAGTAATGGTTTACTTATAAATGTAGATTCCCAAGCCACCACATAACCACGCCCACCTCTGCTTAGCCAGTCAGCTTCTCTGAGCATGAAATCCAGGCATTGTTTCCTTTAGCATACAGAGTGGTTTTAATAATTACAGAAGCTTAAGAAATAATGGAAAATAGGGCTACGTTTTCAACATTTGCCTCTATCAGAAGCCCTAAGTACCTTCAGGACATACTCATAAAAATAAGTCACAGACTGTAAGTATAGTATCTTTTCTCTGGTATGAGAAACTCAAGATGCAAATGAGCTCTAGAATATACGTTAGATATTGTGAAATAGAAAATATTCTAAGGGAAATGGGATGTAGGGGTAAGTAACAAGGGGAAGAAAAAATACAATGGTAATAAAAAAGGGAAACAAAGCTTATGGATATAGGGGCAGAGAGTTGTAGGGTGGGTGGGGGAATTGGAAAAAATGTGAATTAAATTGTGTCATATATTGGTACAAATTCTCAATATTGTGTGTGATCACAATGTGTGTGTGTGTGTATATATGTGTGTGTATATGTATCTATCTCTATATATCTATATATAGAGATAGATATATAAAATGTACCACTAAAGATTTAAATTCTTTCAAAGCCCTAAGAAGAAAAACAAGACCAAAGCAAACAAAAAAATCAAGTACTGTCATGAAATTAACAAGTAATGGTGAAAATACTGTTTTATGCACAAGTCAAAAGTCTTGTGACAGAAACCAATTTGACACAAACGTCCTAGTCCTTTGCCACAATGGGTTTTGTGCTGAGATATTCTTGTTATGACTCCCGTGAGGAAAATTGTGTGCGGACTATTTAAAGATTTCACCAGGTGAGAAGTGTAGGCGATGCCCGTGCAGGGTGGGGCAGTCCAGTCCAGACACGGAGGGAAAGGGGGTCTCACAGCACAAAGACAACTGACAGAGGCGGCCAGTGTGAAGACGACGTCATGCTGAGCAAGCTGTTTTGTAACTAGCAAAGAGAACAGCTCAAAACTAGTTACAGCAGTTATACAATTTAATTAGTACAAAACCTTTGGAGTATTTATGAACTCTTGTAACAGTGTCAATTGTTAAATATTCATTACATGAGTAAATCTTCTGTGTCTGAACTACGGAGCCTGAGTAATTCTCTGGCTGAGTAAATAGAGGAGGCTGCAAAAAACATTTGAAATTTTCAGATTTTTCTCTATTCAAATACTTCTGTAAAGATTTTGAACACTTCTTAAACTATAAACTTATAAATCACTAAAACCGTGAAACTCTTCCCTTATTTCTCAATACTTAGTCCATCTAGACATAAAACATTCAATTTAATGTCAAGAAGACCCGATATTGAGCTTCAGAAAATCTTTCAATATGGAACACCTGTGAAATTATACATTAATTCTGAGATATCATCTTATCTCTAACATGGAAATAATTGTACTACTCTTGTTGAGACAACCATGTATCTGGTAGTGTCTTAAATTTGTGGATGATGATCTAAGGATTACAGTGAAAACTTTATGTGGAATCTCAAAATCAATGTAAAAGCCTCATAATGTAATGGAGTTACTCATCATAGTTACTGCAGTGGTTTCTACTCCAATACAAGATTAAATACTGTTGTCTGATTTAGTAGCACTAAAGTCAACTCACCAACATGCTATTCTCATGGCATTATGTGAAAGACATAAAAATGCATATGCATTATGGTAATGTGCAAAAAGAATCAATTTGGTACCTATTTGAATTTTTACACTGCTAATCATTTATATAAATTTTTCATATTAGGATTATATTATGTATTTGCTGTTGAGTTATTCAATTATTTGTTTAATAAGTGCTTTTTGAGCCCATATTACCTGCTTGATAGGATGTCAAAGATTTAATGTTTAGAAAGACATTGAGCTGACAAAGACAAGCATAAAATGAACAAATAATTTAACATATCATGATGCTATAAAATAATAGCATAACTATGATATATCATATACCACAATAGACTGCACATTCAGGTGTGAGGAAAATAAACAGAAGACCAACCTGATGAATAACTAGTACCATCACTTTAGTTAGGCTACTGAACAAGGTATTTCTAATCTACTACTATTTTAATTCCTTTAATTTGAAAAGTATGTCAGTCCTGAAAATAGGCTCCAAGAACGTACTCTTACCTGGGAATAAAAAAGGCAAAACTCTTCCGACAGTTAAGTCTTGGTATATTTGACAAATTCAAAGAAGCCCTGTGAAGTTGGACTGTAACTAAGCAGGAAGAGAATAATGTGATATGATGTTGTTATAATAGACAACAATTATTTAGGGTCCTATAGATGGTGGAAAGTTGCTTGAATTTTGATCTGAAAGTAATAGAAAGTCATTGCATTGAAGAGTATTACAAAAGCAGTATTAAAAAAAAAAAAACATAGAAGCTGCTAGGTGTGGTGGCTCACACCTGTAATCCCAGCACTCGGGAGGCAGAGACAGGAGGATTGCTGAGTTCAAAGCTTGCCTGGGCTACATAGTGAGCTCAGAGCCAGCCAGAACTACAAAGCGAGACCCTGTCTCAAAAAAATAGAAGCTATTCAAAGGACTATAAATAGGTCACTCATTCAGTTAATGATGATACAACTATAGAATGGGTACTGTGCATCTGTAAGAGGAATGAGACATATCTCTATAATGGCACAAAATAGGTAGCACATACTGGGAAGCAGAGTAATAGTGTGGAGAACCCTGTTTACAGCCTGATAGTGTTTGTCTTCAGGTGGAGCAAATCACAAATTCACCCACCTGCAGTCAAATACATTAAGAGGAGAAGCCAAAACTTAATTTAAATGATGGGCTACCAGGAAAGGGAGCGAGAGACTAAACTGAAAAAGATTGGGGTAGAAATGATACTTCTCTGCTCCTGGTTTGTACCTTTGATTTTTAGAAGCATGTCAATATTTTTACAATCATACAACAAAGTTGAATCAAATGTAAAGAAATTATTGGGCCGGAGGGTTAGCTCAGTGGTTCCGGCACCTGCCTCACAAGCGCAAGGTCCTGAGTTCGATCCCCGGTAACCACATATAATGCTGGGTGTGGAGAAACGCCCACCAACAATCAACACCGCATACCACAGTGCTGGACGTGGTGGCTCACGCCTGTCATCCCAGCACTCGGGAGGCAGAGACAGGAGGATTGCTGAGTTCGCGGCGGCATGCCTGGGCACCATAGTGAACTCAGGGCCAGCCTGAACTACAAAACGAGACCCTCTCTCAAAAAAAAAAAAAAAAAGTAAAGAAATTATTAAGAATTGAAAGCAAAGCAAATCAACCAAGTGTCAGCCTCCCTTTGCTGTTACAAACACTTGACATAAATCCACTTCAAAGGGGTAAAGGCTTATTTTCACTCACACTGTCGGAGTTTGCAGACTCTGGTCAATGGTGTCATTTTTCTGCCCGTAGGACAAGAGTTCATGGCACTTGGCAGGGTAGAGGATGGTGATCATCAATCATTTTGTAAACACAGAGAGACAGAGAGAGACACAGAGAGAGAGAGAGACAGAGAGAGACAGAGAGAGAGGAGAGAGAGGAGAGAGAGAAATGGAGGAAAACCGGTTCCCCAATAATCCCCTAAAGCATGACCACAATTACACAATCACCTCATTCTCTGGACCTCACCTCCCAGAAGGTTGTGTTTCTTGTACCAGCACCGCAGGCCATCAAGCAGGACTTTAACACAGCAGACTTCATTAAGGTGTAATTATTGAAACCGGTAGACGAGTGTATGGAGATTCAGGGTCTTGTTTGCTTTGCTTGTAAATACATTTGAAACTTACTGTAATGACGTTTTGAAAGAAAGAATATATATTGGTCATGTGAAGATTTTGCTTACGCTTAGAACATTTCAGAAGGTGGAGTAAAAACCAATGAGGAGGTTGTTTCTGTGAAGCAGGCCAGGGATGTGGGTTTTTCTGATGACTGAGTGAGTGGTGGTGAAGATCGGAAACTGAAAAGACTTGATGCGTGGAGTGGAGGTCGAGTCAGTTGCATTTTTAGTTGACCAGACTGTGTTAAAATCGACAAGTTTGCTTCCCGGTAATAACTGCTCCTATCAAAAAAGGCTAATGATAACAAATGCCGGTCAGGATGCAGAAAAAAGGGAACATCTGGACACTATTGGTGGGAATGTAAATTAACAGAGTCAGTATGGAACACAATATGGAGATTCTGTGTGAAAAATCTAAAATAGAACGACCATATGATCCAGCAATCTCACCACCAAGAATATATCGATAAGAAATGAAATCAATATTTTGAAGGGACATCTGCACTCCCATGTCTATTGCAGAGCTTTCCACAATCACCACAAAACACTCAAATTGGATGTAGCCTAAATGCCCATCTGTGGATGAATGGATGAAGAAATATGAAACATACATATTATACTATTCTCGGTCACAAAAAAGGACACGATCCTGTTGTTTGTAACAACATACGTGGAACTGGAGGTCATCAAGTTGATGAAATAAACCAAGTACAGAGAAACAGCTACCGCATGATGTCACTTATATGCAGAGTCTAAAAATATGGACATCATAGAAATCAAGAGAAAGGTACTTATCATAGAGTGGGGAGAGTCATAAAAATGGAAAGATGGGTAGAGTTTGATCAATGGGTACTGAGTGATGTCTAGAGGGGAGTGAGTGTTTCTGGTGTGATTTTGTAGCTTAGGGTGATTATAGGTAAGAACAATGTAGGATATGTTGAAGAAACAGGAGGAATTATTTTCAGTGTTTTCACCATAAACCAATGACAAAAGTTAGAGGAGATATATTTAACCTGATTTAAACATTACATGATGTATACTTGGACTGAAACCTCACTTACCTAGTATTTCATAACTATGCCCAACTTTTATGTTTAATCATTTTAAAATTAAATACACCTATAATAGATCCTAAGATCTCTGTGAGTAGACAGAGATGTCTTCCGCTAAGAGTGAGGAGACCAGAAAGTGAGGGTCACGTGGAAATTTGAGGAAATAAACAATCAAGATTTCTGTTTGGAACATTTAGTTTAAGAAATCTATCCCACCTCCAGATGGAGAGACCTAGGGGAGGAGTCAGTCTTGAGACAGCTGTTAAAGGACCATCAATATATAAATGGAGTGCAGGGCCAGGTGGGGTATGGGAGGGCACTAGGGAGGAACACCTGCCTCCAGAGGGCATGGAAACAAAGGAAAGCTAGGACCGAACCCTGAAGGAAAACAGCATTAAACTCCAGCTAGAACAGAAAGAACAAAAGAACCAGGGACCAGCCGCTAAGATTCAGAATTCCACACAGCGATCCAACCCATTTTGGGTTTGTTATACTTTACATTTGATCTATACAAAGTGCTCTTACATATCAGTTTACTAGTGAACAAATCAGTTCTGTCCCTTGAGAACCAACTCGCCAAAGCAGTGCACCATGAAGACTGTCAACCTAATGTTGCAAATGTAAATATTTTAGTTTCACATAAAAATCAAGCAATTCAAAGCAGATCCCCCCTGAACATAACCAGAGAAGATACTTGATGTGATAACTTAATAGGAAAGCTAAATCTGACGGAATTCATTCTCATTTGGGTGCATATTTATTTGTACAACTTACCTAATGTCGCAGCCACTGCACCAGAAGACACTGAGTGCTGAGTTTCCCTTATATTTTTCTGAATTCAGTGAGAACTGATTAACCCATTTAGAAAGAGCTAAACCTATCTTTATATGTAGCTAATTATGTTCTAATGCATACATTCAGTAATGCCATGAGGCTGTCCATCTGCAAACTGCCAGAAATAAGCTGCCCAAATTCAGTGAACAACTTATTTTAAGGCTTAAAACTGACACTGATTTAAAGCTTGCTTTTGCTGATTTGATAAACTGTAAATTGAAACAATTACATTAATGTAGCCCATCTTAAGGCCAAGGATTCTTCTAACAAGAAAAAAAAGGATGAAAAGAGTGAGTAACTTTAACTTTACATGTTTACAGAATAAACGTGTTTTTAAAAATCATTTTGGACTAGTGCTACACTAGAAACAAACAAATAGAAGAAAAATGCTTACTGGTAACCTCACTTGGGCAAATGATAGTTTCCAGAACAGTGTTTCAGAGTAAGAGGTTTTAAGGGCCAGGAATGAAAAGTCATTTTCAATCTGTTTGCTGTAGCCACCTCTACCAGGAGTTGGTAAAAATAGCAAAGGAATAAGGGAACAGTTCAGAAGCTGGCAGGATAGTCAATCCATACAAATGATACAACTGAAAGACAAAGTTGCACTGAAAAGACGAATCATCAGGGAAGAAGAACCCGGGGAACAGAGAAGCAGAAGGCGGTGAAGTACCAGCAAAGAGAATTCTGAGTGTTGTAGAGGAGAATCTTTTGTCAAAAAGCTTCTTCAGTGAGATGAAGATGATCGGGATAAGAGCAAACCCATTGCTCTCTGGTAGCCTGGTTGGACCAATCCACTTTCCAAATGACTGCGCCCCCCCCCCCCCGCACCTTCCGACCAACTCAGTCCTATAGTCCTAGCGTGGCCACAGTGGAAGCATATACAGATTCACTCATCTATTCATCATTTGTTCACATTTTCAATATTCACTGCATTAAAGCACCTACATTTGACACTCCCGCTACCAGCAGGGGTGAAACACACTGAGTATCCAAGGAGCACAGAGCAATGAAGCCTTGTTTAATGGAACTTTTAAGCCTTGAATTAAAAAATAATAATAAAAGTTATTTGTCAACAGGTATCTCTAATCGCAATTGGTTGGATTTTCAATTTTTCAGTCGTTCAGATATATTTTTGTTTCTCTCCATTTCATCAGTCAGCCCAAAAAGAGATGATTGAACATACCTGGGAATTTCAGGAGTAGTAGAGTCCTAGCAACCTGCCTACCAAGATGAGCAAAATATAGGTGAACAACCTTATTTACTGCTTCAAAAGTGCTACTTACAGAAAGACTGTTTCAGTTAACATACACATCAAAATAGGGCAACTTTCTAGTTTTAATAAAAATGCTATAATTTAAGACAACAAATTTGTGCAAACTTACAACGTAAATCAGTCTAAAGTTACCAGGACCACTCAATAAGCAGCAATGATTATTTGGAAAGCAATGAGTTTTAGAGGTTCATAATATAAAATGAACAACAGGTCCAAAACACAAAACAGGGGTGACTCTGAAATTCTTATCAGTATTCAAATTACTTGATAGTTAATTACATCTGCACCACTAGAACTTAAAAGATCTTTTTAGTAAATTAAATGCATTTACTGAAGTATATGCTGGTCCAAGCTCCTCAGATACCTGGTAAGGTGTTAAGTCTAATATTTATAAATCAAGTCACAGTGTCTCAAAATAAAGAGAAGATGTTATGAAAGGAAGTGTACTATTTGAGGTCTGTTAATGTTGTTGCTGGATAGGTGTTTCATGGCTGTCAAAGAGGTTATGCATTTCTAGGCCTTTTAGCCTTGACTCGAAGACCACTCAGTTATGAGAACTGATAGATTAAAACTAAAACATTATTTTAAAAAGCCTACATGTACCTCACATAGAAGCTAAAATCCCATCAGAGTGCATCTGTACGAACAACCCGGTGTTATGAAATTGCAGATAATCTAGACAAGGTTTTTAGTCCTCTAATGCTCCCCTCACACAAGGAACTATAAAAGTAGGAGCTCTTGGATGCATTAGAGGGGACCTTTCTCCTCTCACTGAATAAGAGCTATTTTGTTCTTCCTGTGATCCAAACATTGCCACTTTACTCCCAGGTCAGTTTTATCTATTCAACATTCTTTTTCAGTCATATCCATCTATCTAAACAGCCCAAATCTGTACCTATTAACATCTCTGAGCAACTCGGAGATTTTTCACCCTGCCCTTTCCTTTCCTCAACACAATGTGCATCATAATATCCACTTGTTGTTTTCGATATCCTATGAAGAGATTCTGGTGTGTTCGCTAGTGCTTTTGCCTTTGGGTTTCTCATCACAGCTTGAGAAATCATTTGACTTCTCATAAATGGAGGAGAGGAAAGCCTGTAGAACAAAGACATCATGTATTGAATTTTTTTTCTGTTCTTTCTACTGTACAAGAATTAAAAGATAAAAATACATTTGATTTTTAGGTTTATTGGCAAACTTACATCATTAAACATCTGCGTTACCTACAAAGTTCAGGTTTTTGTTTTCTACCTTTTTTTACAATTATAATTCTTACTCCTCAGAATTATGAACATTAGCTTAAATGTCATTAAGAAACGTTCATCTATTTATTTAAGTTAATAGCACTCAATAAATGGAACTTGGGGTGGGAAGATAAGTGAAAATGGCCTATCCACAAACTAGGGACCAAGTAAATAAACCATATCGCACTTAAACAGACACTACTATGAGATTTGAAAACATAATGTGCTATTTAATAAAAATATTTTGAAGATCTTAACTAAGATAAAAAATACAGAATAGCATTTATAATGTACTACATAGTATAGAAATAATTATATAATATCTATGTACTTATCTGGTGCAACATATACATTAGTAGCATCCAAAAAGATACAATGATGATTATTAATCTACCTCTGAGAAAAAGAAGGCATTAGTTGTGTGCGAGTTGACATTTTTTAAAGTCTCAGTTCTTTCTGCCTGATCTGTTATCAGCTGATCTGAAACAGCTCCTATTAGGTGTCATAAAGGTCTAGTCTAAGTGCCAGGGCTGGTTGATTAAACCACTTTGAAATTATTTTCTATTTTTGAAGGTAAGAAGCTGAAGAAAATAAACATTTTGAATAATATTGGCAAAAAAAAAATCCTTACATACTTTTGAGTTCAGCCAATATCAAAATAAAGTTAAAAAAAGAATAATTCTAGATCATCATTTCAAAGTGTATGATAAATTTGCATAAGAACCATTGGTTGAAAGATATAATTTAAAATACAAATGTAATTATTATAAATTAATTGCTAACAATTTAGACGCTTTGTTGTATCTCTCATTTGCATCATAGAAATTTCAAAAGTGAAAGTGATTTTGTGTAGCAAAATCTGGAAATTCTGCTAGGGAAAAATATCTGGATAAACTGATATTCACTACATATTTTTCATCGTTAGAAGTCATTTTTCTCTGAAGAGGAAAAGTGTGTGCTGCTGTTGTTGTTTTCTGTCTCATCACACAAAGTACTTTGCAATTACACTCGAACCCAGTGAATGTCAGCAATGTGATCTCCGAGGGAGACGGTTTTAATTCCACCCCTGCTTCTAATTCGCTCATAGCCAATTCTTGATAGGAAATCTAGGCTTTTATTTTGCAGGACTGTGGAGACAGAAGTACTAGGCAGTCTCCTACCAAGAAACTAAGTGGGAAAAAGAAAACCTACACAGCTTCTCTAGGATGGATCTTTCTTGCTCTCCCCTTCAGTCTAGCAGTAAAATCTAAATTCACAATTTTTGTTAGGAAGTTTTGGATGACTCAATCTGTATGTCTTTCTACACCTTCTTTGTGTCCTTCGGCAATGCATTTTGTCTTAATTAGATTATATTCTTATATAATATTGAAAACTTAAATCTAGTATTTGATTCAAATCAAAGAATATGTCAAAAAACATTGATCAAGGGCAGGGTATGGATCTTGAGAGTATTTATAATTCTTATATCTTCTACAACTGTTTTCACAGAATAAGGCATGATAAGATAATTTCTATACAAAGTGGTTTAAATTGAATCAGTGCGCATGAGCATGTTGTAATTCACTTCCCTTTCCGAAATCTGTGTCTTCTTTCTCACCTTCGACATCACAGAAAAAGTATACCTATCCGCCCCATGCAGTGCAAGCTAGCATTCTGTTGGGGGAAGTACTTAAGGTGCAAGATTTGAAATTCCAAGAGCCATCTCATCCTCTGAACTCACTGTCTCCTAAATTGCATGTTTTCATGAATTTTTGTATTACATGTTGGGCTTTTATGCTCCTGTTTCTTCCAGTTGACAAATTCCTTCAGAGAATGAGATTATTCACAGTCTACCTTGCCACAGTCCACAGCAGGAATTTTTTTTTTCTTTTTGAGACAGGGTCTCGCTTTGTAGTTCGGGCTGGCTCTGAGCTCACTATGTAGCCCAGGCGAGCCTCGAACTCACCAGTCCTCCTGCCTCTGCCTCCCGAGTGCTGGGATGACAGGCGTGAGCCACCACGCCCAGCAACACAGCAGGAATTTTTGCATATAACAAATATTCAGTGAGTGTGTTAATACAATTCATTCTAGAAATAATAAATGGTAAGTATTTGCTCTTTTCTTCCAAAGTAGAAATTCAAATATTTAAATGATTGCTTTTAAAATGTCCAAAGACTTATTGAAAATAATAAAATTTTCCTTTTTGGCTTTTTACTTTGTGGTTTGGCATAAAAAATATTTTAACACTAAATATCAGGTAGTATATTAATTAGATTCAACTTCCAAGATCTTAAAAGAATGTTTCTCATGAAAATGGCTTGCATTCTGCTGTCTACTGAGTAGTTTTGTCCTTAAAAGTGAGTATGTGGTGGGAGAACGTAATGAGGGGAAAGAATAAATGTGATTCAGAAAGAAAAAGAAATGGCATGTATATAAGGGGTGGGAGGTTGTGGGTGGGTAGGGATATGGGTAAAAATGAGAATTAAATTCTTTCATATACTGGCACAAATTCCCCAAAGTTGAGTGTGATTGCGAACTGTATATAAAACATATCAATAAAGAATTCAATTTAAAAAAATGAGTATGTTCCAGCCTAATGCTTTCTGAAGGGAGATCCTTTAAGAAGTAATCAGTTCCTGAGGTTCTTGATGAATGAGATTAGTGACCTTATAAAGAGCCAAAGAACACTGGATTATTGTCATACATTGATAAATATTAAAAAAAAAAAAAGAAAGAAAGAAAAGAAAGGGAGCCAGAGATTTAGCTCAGTGGTTCCGGCGCCTGCCTCACAAGTGCAAGGTCTTGAGTTCTATCCCTGTAACCACATACAACACTACTGGGCATGGTGACTCATGCCTACAAACAATCAGTACCATATACCACAGTGCCAGGCGTGGTGGCTCAAACCTGTAATTCCAGCACTCGGGCAGCAGAGACAGGAGGATTGCTGAGTTCGAGGCTTGCCTGGGCTACATAGTGAGCTCAGAGCCAGCCCGAACTACAAAGCGAGACCCTGCCTCAAAAATAAATAAATAAATAAATAAATAAATAAATAAATAAATAAATAAATAAATAAATAAATAAATACAGGAATTGAATGCTTAAGAACCAACAAATTTTTCAACAAATTGAATGAAGGACTATAGCAACTGCTTGAAGAGGTTGACTCATTTAACCTATTTATACTTTACACAATGTGGACGTGTACTGAAACATCAGATAATATCACACCAATATGCACATTTTCATGGTCACACATTTTTGTGGTGTGTTAGTTAAAAGCACCTATGATTTTAGAAATAAGAGAAATACAACTAATTTTTTAATCTTCATTTTGTACCCTGAAACTTTACTGAACCCATTTAGCATTTCTAACATTTTTTGAGGTAGACATTATGGTTTTCCTAGGTCGCATCATCTGCAAAATACAGATAATTTTATTTATTTCAGTGCAGCTTCAATGTTTTTTACTTCCTGTTTCTCATCTAATCTCCCTGATTTGAACTTATAGGACTATGATAATAGAAATGGTGAGAATGAGCCACTGTGTTTTCCTCCTTGCCTTAGAGGAAATATTACAGGTTCTCATTATTATTATACTAGCTAAGACCTTATAATACCTCACTATTTTTATGTTGATATCTTCTCCCTCGACACAATTTGTTGGTAGTTTCTATCATGAACGCATAATGAAGTTTACCAAGTGCTTTTTCTGCATCTCTGGTGATATGACTTTTATTCTTCACTGTGTTCATGTAGCCTATTACATTTATCAATTACATATATGTGAATATCTTTGCATTCTAATGATAAGTTCCTGTTCACCACAGCATATATTTTCAATGCTATGGTAAACTGCTTCACTTTTACTTTGATAAGGATATTTAATTTATGTTCATCGGGAATATTAGCTCGTTTTTGAAAAAGAAAAAGTTTATTTTATTTATTTATTTTTTGAGACAAGGTCTCGCTTTGTAGTTCAGGCTGGCCCTGAACTCACTATGTGGTTCAGACAAGCCTCGAACTCAGCAATCCTCCTGCCTCTGACTCCCGGGTGCTGGGACTACAGGCGTGAGCCACCACGCCCGGCATTTCATTTTTTAATATCTTGTCCGGCCTTTGTATCGGGGTTAAGTGAAATGATTTCTCTCTATTTTCTGCCGTGAGAAGTCATGACAAGCAAATGAACATCATCAAACCTGCAAAGTGAACTGAGCGGACGTGGCACTGCAGACCGTGAACATGGATTCCCTAACCTCCACAGCTGCAGGAAGTACATGTTCGTTTGAACCACTTAGTTCATGATCATTTGTTATAGCAGCTCAGACTTTCTAAGCAATGCATATTCTATCTTCTGCCATCGGTCTCAAGTTGGAACATCATGGTGGGAAGTATATGTTAGAACGAAACTTAATCACATGGTGCCCAGGGACCGAAAAGAGAATAGAAGGAAGACGAGAGTGCCTGTACCTCCTTTAAGAACACACTCCCTCCCAAGGATCAAATACTCTTGTGCTGGGGCGCGTTCTTAAAGGTTCTAGTCTCTTCTGGTTATGCCACAGGCCAAGCAATCAAGCTTTTAGTACATTGCCTCAAGGGGACATTGAAAATCCAAACTAACACATAAAATGTATTGTGTTTTGAAAAACGCAACTGCCATAACCTCTGTGCTAACAAACTATGACGGTCTCACTTACACATGAGGGTCTCATCAGAGGAGAAAATGACAAATGTACTCTTTTCAGTTCACTGATCTTGTGCATTCTTCCTCACCAGGTGTCACATGTGTCACCTCACTGACAGAAGGTACTGGGAGGACAAAGATAGCAAATATGGAGCAAATATAAACAAAAAAAAATTCTGAAGTAGGTGTGTTCTGAGTCAGCAGCTTTCAGACTTTTTCAGCATTCATCCAATTTTCTGTTCATTCAAGTGTTTCATTTTTTCTTTAATTTTTTCATCTCTCTATACAGAGATGAGGGAAACAGCAAAATGTCTTTGCTAATTCTCAGCCATGAGTTTCCATGGTTCACGATCAGTTAAGTTCTAACATAGCCTTGGTCCCTTGAAATACAGCATCGGTATCTTCTAAAACATTGAAGAGTTATCACATTAAAGCTTTGTAGAGACACAGACTAAAAGAAATCTTAATAGAATTCATCTTTATGTCTACATTCCTTGCCAAAGTTATTGCTTTGAGGACTTGCTCAGATATCACTGGACTTTTGTGAGTTAATTGATATGTATATAATGCAGTACATTTACCTTTAAAGTATATTACTTATATTTCTGATGACATTTTTTCACCAAAATCTTAAGCTCTGAAATGCCTGAAGAAGAGAGTTGCAGAATTGCTAAAGCACACAATGCTACCCATAGACATGCGTACAAATATTGGCCGAGAGGCAGGACATAATTTTGAAGCGGACAGGGTTCTACTGCATATATTTGCAAGTGGGTACTTACTCTCATGAGTCTTGTAAATCTTGTCTTTATAGAATAAAGACTTTCATCGTATAATCAGAGACACCAACTTCTTCCACCTTTTTAAAACTCCTTTACTGTGTGAAGCTTTCTGTTCAAGGTTTCTATTTAAAGTCTTTTCTTTATTATGTTTCTACAGGGATTTCAAGAGCTGCTTCTACATCTCCTACTTTCTACTTCAGTTTAAAAAAAAATCCTACTGGGGTTTCTATTTTTGTATTACTTCACCAGATGTCCAAACCATTTAAGACATGGCCTCTAAATCCTTGACAGCTATTTGAGGACATCAGCAAGCTCTCAATTCCCTGCATTTTTACCTGATCTTGTGTCACCTTTTCCCATGGAAAGACTAAAGCAAACAAGTAAAGAGAGCCAATAGGATCCGAGGCACAGTGAGCACCGGCTGAAAATCTCTCACTTGTTTTCTGTTCTTGAAGAACTCAGACAAATATAGAAATATGTAACTTATTGGCATTTTTTCCACAATGGGAGAAATTGACCCACACCTTTTGGATTATATCTCTTCTCTCTTCTAAGCATTTATGCTCTTTCTTCTCATACCAATTCCTTAATTCTCTCATTTTAAATTCATCTTTATCTTGGGTTGAGTAAAGCCTTTTGACTCTTCCTAAGCTACTTCACTCTTACTCTAGCTGCTAAAATATCTGGAGCACGGTCTTTTAATCAGTATCCAAGCTAAGTAAAGATTGTCAGTGCCATCTAAGGTAATGTGAGGAAATTAATGGGCTCTTTGCCACTGATGTCAAACTGTCACCAGGAATTCTTTCTGAGTCTTGATCTTCATAAAGCAATTTGGTCAGATTGATCAGAATAAGCCATTAAAAATATTTCTTGTTTAATTTTTTTTTGTCACAACAATTTAGAGAAACTGATTTCATTTTTTAGTTTGAGATTTAGGATAAATCACAAAATGGAACACAAATGTCCTGGTTTGGATTGTTCTAGACTACTAGTAATCATCATCTGAATTGAGTTCTCTTGTACTTTATTTCCAACAGGTATTGTAAAGAATTACAAAAGTAAGTAATAAAATTCACACTAACAACTTAAAATTATTTCCTTAGAATGACATTAAATAGTAAATAAAAATTATTGAAAAAACCTGGAGTACAAGACATAGTTTGATATATGACAATTGTTTTATTTGGGATTCTGAGCAAGGAGCTCCCATATTTTATTTTGAACAAGACCCCACACCTTACATACCAGGTCCTGCCCATGTTCAATACCGTGTCAGGAACCTGAGTTTCTTTGGTCCCATTGCTCCATTTCCTCCTTTCTTTCTGCTGTGGCTCACAAGATAGAATCTGCTTTCCTGGAAACACAAAGTCAGACATAAAGGCAAAGAGCACACCATGCTTCCTCTTTGTGTGGGTTTAAGAAAGATGCCATATGCTACTTCTGCCTTGTTTCGTAAATCAGAAAATAATTGTAATGCATACCCTAATACATTTAAAGTATGAACTCAGTGCGCATCCAAGGTCTACATCTTAAAACAAAGCATTTTATTTCATTTATTCTGAGGCTAGATATCAGGATATGATAATAATTTTGAGAGAATTTTTCACATTTAAATACTTACGACAGCTCTGACTATTCCCTCTACTACATTTATCAGCTTACACCTCTCCTGTGACTGTCTATGGTCTATAGATATCATGAATTAAATTCGTTGTATTTTTATTATCTATGTTCAGTAAAGTTCCATGTATAATCAGTAGGTCATGTTGCACAAAATCATACAAATACATTTAACAATACACTGAACTTGAAATACCTTTCATACAACTAACTGGAATTAAATGTCTCAGCATTCTGGAGATCTAAATAATTAAATGGGTATATATATATGTATATATCATACATATATATATATTATATATATATATTATCCCCATTTTATAGACAGGATTATAGATACAAAGATATTAAATAATTTGGTGGAGAACATAGATTAAGACAATAACAGGAATAAATTGGGAGCAATACTCAAAATTTGCATTAGGAGAAAAAGTTCAGCAGAAATTTCTGCTACCTCTGTATTCTACATAGAAAACTAAATTGAAATTATCACTGCTCTCATTATTAATATTCATTTGGTATCAAAAATATGCTAGGTACTATAATATACATGAAATGAGATAAAACCCCCTAACCCCAGCTCAACTATATATCTAATTCTACCAACTTATTACTAGTGCATCCAAATGGGTGTTTTATCACCTTAATTATTTTCAAGAAATGACACCAATGGAAAGAATCTTCTTGGTCTAATTGCTAAAGAAAATACATCTCAGATTTGCACATGTAGTATTAACCTTTCTTTTTACTGTAAAGGTGAAGACAGTATTTGAAAATGTATGTTATACCTAAAAAATAGGATACAATCTTTCAATAGGGAACTCTTGTTAGTCAAGTCATTAATTTGTGTTGCCTTCGTACATCACCACCAGTTCTACTAGGAATGTTAAAAATGGACTTTTGATCTATATGGATTAAGTACAGTGCTTGCCATAGTTAATTCTCTATAAAGAATTGTCCCCAACAACTGTGAAGTACATATTATCCCTAGAGTATAGCTGAGGAGGAAAAAGTTTCTGAGAAGTGATGACTAGGCCCAGTGACATCGTAAATGTTGCTAGTAAATGCATAGTTTGCCAGTAAGTGCATAGTTGTTCTTTTATCCAAGTAGCTGTATTTCTTTGTGTTACAAAACATTTACTCTCTCATTGTATAGTGCTTGATTCATTTTAAAATAGGAAATATTTAGCCTGGCGTGGTGGCTCACGCCTGTAATCCCAGCACTCGGGAGGCAGAGACAGGAGGATTGCTGAG
This sequence comes from Thryonomys swinderianus, assembly GCA_004025085.1. Taxonomy (NCBI): domain Eukaryota; kingdom Metazoa; phylum Chordata; class Mammalia; order Rodentia; family Thryonomyidae; genus Thryonomys; species Thryonomys swinderianus. Next base: position 79,762 of record PVIC010001579.1, read on the forward strand.
TTTGAGGCTTGCCTGGGCTACATAGTGAGCTCAGAGCCAGCCTGAACTACAAAAGCGAGACCCTGTCTCAAAAAAAAAAAAAATAGGAAATATTTAAAACAAAACATCTCTATAAGTCGCTGTTAATGTTTAGAATTATTGATAGCATCAAATATATTTTTGCAATACTATATTGTGTTTTGAACTGACAAATGTTATTCTTTTTCCAGCCTTCTGTGGAGTGATATTTTTGACAATTGTCTTTGTACTCTTTTGGAAATTATAGTTTTCTTGCTATTTTTAGTGGTTACCTCTAAAAATTGACTACACAGTACGTTATATGTTTTAAACAATTCTCTTAGTATTCTACTATAAGATTATTCTAGAGTTTTTTTCAATAATTTTGAGCTTACATTATTTCCAGTATTATAAGAAGTCTGGTAGATAGATAGATAGATAGATAGATAGATAGATAGATAGATAGATAGATAGATAGATAGACAGACAGACAGATAGAGGCTAGATATATTGTTCCAATGGAAAGCTCAATATGGGTATTATATATGCCTTAAATAAACTTCCTGTAAGTAATCCTACATTGTAAATTGCAAAACAAAGAAAAAATATATTCACAAATGTATAAGCTACGTAGAATTTTTTTCTAACTGTATATTGTATAAAATTTCAAAAATTTATAACTTTTATAATAAAATACAATCAGCAGTTCAAATTGATTTTTGATCCATCCTAGTTTCAGTAAGTGTCAAATATCTGTTACTCTGATTAATCATTTTATTCAATATCACTCTACCCATACTAGTAAATTTTATTTAAAACAATTTCTGAAAGGATGATATTGATTAAAGAGATTAAAGGATGATTAAAGAGATTGTATTTCACTGTGAAAAGTTTTCTTCTATTTCTTCAGAACTTTAAAATACTCAGTATGATACTGGTACATCTGTTTAACCATGAAATGTATGTACTGCACATATTATAATGATAAATGTTATTTCCTACTTATTCAGATGCATTCTGTGGAAAACAATATGTGTTATATGCCTTTAAAAAGACATCAATAAGTATAAATCAAAGTGAAAATGTGTATGTGAAATTTCTGTTCTCAACCATAGTGCCACTAAGGGGTGATTAGAAGCATACATACATGTCTGAATTAGGAAGAAAATAAATAGTTTTTCTTGAGGAGATGACTCAAGGGATTGGTAAGGCTGAGTCTAATCCAGGTGACTGTTGATTAGAATTTGCAGCCATCTGACAGCTAAGTAGTAATTTGTGTGGACTAAGTTGTTGGTTATCATCTTCACACAGGACAGTCAACACCCTAAAAGCTTCCACTATGATTAGAATTAATCGGTGCCCTCCTTAGCACCATTGGCAGAACTATTAGGTTGAAATGGCATCTTTCCATTCTCTCAGCCTCACTAGCTGGAGAAAAGAAAAGTGGAAAGTGTCATTTGCTATTATGAAAGCAACAGAAAGCCAACAAATGAAGGACCTCACCTCACTAAGCCGGCATCGGTCCATTAATTCATCACATCTTGGGCCACACAGGAGAAAGAAGGAGCAGCAAAATGAAATAATGGCAGGTCTGCTTTTGCATGGCTCGTGATCTAGTAAGGGATATAAGTGCACAGCAGCGACAGAGAAGGAACAGGGATGCAGGTGCCAGAACAGAAAGTCAGTAAAATATGCTGTCCAGCACTCAGAAGAGAAAACGGGGAATTACGTTTATCAGGTGTCGGGAGGTAGGGATTTTAGGCTGTTGGAAACTCAAGGGCGAACCCAAAAGGAAATTTAAAAAGTCTGCTTCTCTTCCTTTATCCCGTAAACCGCCAATTCATTCAACCCATGAATTCTTGTTCTTTGCATTGTTAAACTAGGTCATCAAAACTGTGCCGCAATGATTGTACATATATGCAAATTTTACTTGATGTAGTTTGAATGTGTAACTCAAATTATTAATTATAGACTTCTTAACATCAAAATGTAGGATTTACTGGGCCGGAGGGTTAGCTCAGTGGTTCCGGCGCCTGCCTCGCAAGTACAAGGTCCTGAGTTCGATCCCCAGTTACCACATATAATGCTGGGCATGGAGACACGCCCACCAACAATCAACACCGCATACCACAATGCCGGATGTGGTGGCTCACGTCCCAGCACTCGGGAGGCAGAGACAGGAGGATTGCTGAGTTCACAGCAGCTTGCCTGGGCACCATAGTGAGCTCAGGGCCAGCCTGAACTACAAAGCGAGACCCTGTCTCAAAAAGCAAAAAAAAAAAAAAAAAAAAAAAAAAAGTAGGATTTACTGAGACATACTTTCATTCTGTATGATTGTTCAAAACAGAACAAAAACCACCTCACATAAAAGCTAGATTTAGCAAATATAAAATAATCTTTAAAACTCTGTACCTATGTATATGTGTACCAAAATAAAATATATTGTGTAGGATATGCCTAAATACAATACATAAAAATAACTGAATCTTTTCACTGAGTATATGAGCTAATTTGATCAATGATAATTTTATAAAATACTAGTGTGTAATAAAAAATATCAAAATGGTGGCTTTTTGCCACTATGTGCCACTATGTGCTGTGCAAAACACTGACATTAGCTGAATGGTTTTCTAGTGATAAGAAAAAGCAATTTCTCCTTATAGTGAATCAAGAAATATATTGCATTTTTGGAGTAAGAACTAAATCTTAATAATCAAATAACTATATGTCAAACGAATGTGTAATCAAAATGCAGTCTGTTTTATATTAAGCAATTATCAAAAGATCTAAATAAATTGCTAGTAAGCAATTATTAAAAGATCTAAATAAAGTTAACAAAATAACATGCAGAAAATGTAGATTCTCTTTTTTTATTTTATTTTAATTAATGAGTAAGAATTTGGAATCTGCCTTTATTTGCGATGAGATGACAGGCGAGCCAAGAAAAGACGTCTAACTACACAGAGCTGCAGGTGGTCGGTCGTCTATAACATCAAGGGAGGGGAATGAAAACATAAATTGTGTGTTCTCAAAGGAAGGGCAATGATAGAGTTTTATCGGGGAAAGTAAACTCATTCTTCTCTATGTAAAACAGATATATCTACACATACATTTTGCTCCTAAATCATTTCATGGAATGGGAATTAGAAAACAGTATCAGGGGCCGGAGGGTTAGCTCAGTGGTTCCGGCGCCTGCCTCGCAAGCACAAGGTCCTGAGTTCGATCCCCGGTAACCACATATAATGCTGGGTTTGGAGACACGCCCACCAACAATCAACACCGCATACCACAATGCCGGACGCGGTGGCCCACGCCTGTCATCCCAGCACTCAGGAGGCAGGGACAGGAGGATTGCTGAGTTCGCGGTGGCTTGCCTGGGCACCATAGTGAGCTCAGGGCCAGCCTGAACTACAAAGCAAGACCCTGTCTCAAAAGCAAAAAAAAAGAAAAGAAAAGAAAACAGTATCAGAAAATGTCCTTAAGAGCACGAATGTTCAACACTGGACTAACAATGAGAACTCATGTTCAGAGAAATGTTCAGAGACATATCCGGTTGCTGCTAAACCATACAAATGTTAATTCACACCATTAACAGTATCTACTAAATGCCTGCTTTGTGTCAAACAATCTACTAGACATTAAGGGAATAAAAATACATGTGGCATAGTCCATGAACTCAAGGCCCTTGGAATTCATCATCAAATGTTAAAAACATCAAGTAGTAAAAAGCTTCAAGAGTTCAGAGAAAAAATTACTTTCTTGTTTGAACGACCAGAAAGTCTTCCCAGGGGAAGTTATGTTAGCTGACTTTGAAGAGGTAAGCATCAGTGATCACGTATGAAAGAGTCCAGACGGGGAGAATGTCACAAATACAGGCCTACTCATAAGACACAGTGGGATCAAGAGTAATAGTAGAGGATGGAATGGAATGACAGGAAAACTGCCCAAGTGAAGAACCGGGATTCTGTATGATAAAGAGGGGAGTATCATGCACTCGGAGGAGAGACTGAAGTCTGCAGACCATTAGCAGTGGCGTTGAGTTCCTGAGGCTTGGGGCAGTCTTTAGTGTGTTATTCTCCAACATGATCAGAAAATGCACTCACATGTGAACCTCAGCTACACCATCTTTATGAAGGATATCTAAGAATGAAACAAAATTTCCTGCACCAGTATGACAGTAAAGGAAGAGGAGGTAAAGGGTAGAAATCTAGGGACTTTAAAGTTTCGAGTCTAAATGATTCTTCACAGATTCTCTCAGTACTTGTCTCTGATAAGGAACACCTCCATGCTCAAGCTATGAAGAAAAGGTTACTTTTCTAAATTTGGTTGGACAAGCTCTACGAACCCCAGAATACTCACCTACATGATTCTACTCACGTAAGTCTATATCTGAGACCTAAAGTAAAAAAAAATCACTGTACGCTACAGGATGAGGATACTGTTTTCTCTTACTCCTGGATGCACTGCCCCAAGAACTCAACTTGCACCTGGATGTCACATCACACACACCTCTCTGGAGGCTGACACAGGAGCACTGGGAGCTTGAGACCAGCCCAGCCACATGGCTCATCAATTCAAGACCAGGGAATGTGAGGAGACAATGTCCATCCTCCAAAAAATGCTAATTATCTTCAGGGAATGAATGCTCACATTTAAAAAAAAATGAAGCAAAGAGGGCTGGAGGATTAGCTCAGTGGTTCCGGCGCCTGCCTCGCAAGTGCAAGGTCCTGAGTTCGATCCCCGGAAACCACATACAATGCTGGGTGTGGTGATTCACGCCCACCAGCCATCAATACCACATACCACAGTGCTGGGCGTGGAGACACACCCACCAACAATCAACACCGCATACCACAATGCCGGACATGGTGGCTCATGCCTGTAATCCCAGCACTTGGGAGGCAGAGGCAGGAGGATTGCTGAGTTCCAGGCTTGCCTGGGCTACATAGTGAGCTCAGGGCCAGCCTGAACTACAAAGTGAGACCCTGTCTCAAAAAAAAAAAAAGAAGCAAAGAAAGAAAAGCTCCCTGCTTAATCATTTAAACAATTTTAATGATAAGATATTAACAATTAAACACATGATTCAACTTTATTTTCCATTCTCCATATTTGTATCACATATGCACACATGTCAGCCGTGCGCATACACTATTGAATTTCCACGGGTGGTATTTATATATATCATAAAATTATTGAGAGAGTTTTAAAATAGAGAACCTGAAAAAGATCAACAGCCTAATCACTTGGCATGGATATACTCTGTGCTACGTACCACAGTAAAATAACATGTCTCACTGGCTTTCAGACACAATCATTAGTTGAAGGACATAAGCTAATCAGACAATAAATGTGTGTTGAAAATGGAACTCTAAGGAGACAGAAAGTATTTCTTGGGCTCCAAAATGCTTAGACCTCATGTCGAACACAACTGTCTTACAGTATAGATGGTGAAACAAGACTGACAGGAGTTTACTGTCTTTCAAAATACAAAATGAAGCAGCAATCTGAAATGAAATATTGGCAACAGATGGCTCACGATAGAGAAAGAAAAATATCTGAAACTAATGGGGCATAAATCCCTTCAAGATGACAAAGACAAAGATAGCAATAAGTCCCATTTGCTTTTTCATTTTATAATATTATTCTATTCGTTTTCCTTACTAATCTAAAATACAATGATATTTGAATAAAGCAATATCCTCCATGTCAAATGTATTCTTCCAACATTTTTTTTGGGGTCTTCATTACTGAAATAGTATCATCGCAGGAAAAAATATAGAGAAAAATTACTTCTGTAACAGCCATCATTACCTAATGGTGGATAAATCTTCCCTCTAGATGGACAATTTATTGGATATACAGAAAAATGAAATAGGTTTACTCACAGGTGTAATTATGAATATTGACACTGATCTATGGTGTGCACCTGGCAGGATCCACACAGCCTTCTCTCCTAGAATGACAAATCATAAGTTTGTCCTATAATTTATAACAGGCCAATTACTTCCAGTCCTGTCTATCCCATTAGCTCAGCGCATAATGCACAGCACGCACTGGCCACTGGCAGTCAGCTCGGAGCGCTGCTCTCTTGGCACAGGGGCCTGGGAGACGTGTCTCCCGGATGCAGTGGATTTTGAGACTCTCTCGACCTTCAGCCCTCAGCGCCTCCTTAGCTCTTCTGTTACTTAACCTTTTCATAGGAAACTTGGTGTCTGATTCTCAACTAGAGCCAAGTCTGACTATTCTACACTCATCAATTTGTTCATCGCTATGACCAGAATAGAGACCATCTATACAGAGTCCGTCTCTCGCTCCAGCTCCAGCTTTCGTTCACGTAACTCCGGTCTTTGGTGGTGTGATAGGTATTGCCTTTGACTCATAAAGGAGTGACGCTGGGTTTTTTCCATAACTTTCCTGCCAACATTCCACTTCATAATGTGCTAAGCCACACCTTCCAGTTATGTCCACACTCTGACACTCTCTCCTTTGCATGGACATCTAAAATGGGACACTTATGAATGATTGAAGATAGTTTAGTTTATTTAAAAAAATGCTTTAGTCTACTTACAAGCCCAATGAGCTTGGCAAAAGCATTCAGTCATTTCTATCAGTTTCTTTATCCATGAACTGAAGTTATTGGAAAATATATTGTTAAAAACTCAATATTAACCCAGAGCTTAAAAGAGAAACAATGGGAAACGGAAATTGGTAAGGAAAGAAGGACTTATTTCAAATTTAAATGGAATTGATGCAACTTAATTTTCTAAATTCCATATAAAAACAAGTAGGAAAATAAAAATGAGGTGGACACTTTTGGTACAAAATAATCACTCAATAAATATTTGAACATTGGTGTTATCTTTATAGAGAGAAAATTAATAATATCATTAATAATTACAGAAGAAATGATTGTGAAAGAAAGCAAAGGCACATGGATTAGCATTAATTTTATTAAAGTGTTGCTTATTAGTGATGAGAAAACTCACTGTATTTTCACTGAAGTAAAATATCATTTGAGCAAAAAAAATTCTCATTAGGAAATATTTTTTTATTTCTAGTGTTTGTAAATATATATTCTAGATTTATATAAATGTATTCTTTGAAGAAAAATATTGAGAAATAGTCCATACATCTTAAAACAAGAAATTTCCATGAAATAATACCTACTAAATATATTAGCATCCATAAATACTTATGTTTTTCACTTTTAATCAAGAAAAACACAGTTTAAAAACTGTAACACTGAATGTCTTATTGCAAAAGTTAAATGTCTTATCTTGCTGTAAAATAATATTTCAGGGTACAGTACTTCTAAACTTAAAACAAACACATGTTCAAACGATTTCAAATAATACTTTCATAACAGCTCAAATTTTATCTTATGTTTGGCTTTATTTTGAAAGAAATAAGACCAGATCTAAAATCCTGGAGTGCCCAAAGTATTGATGGACGATAGCAAAGGGAAGGACTGTTCACTATGGGACCGCTGTCCTTCCCCACCCCATACCACATGCAACTCTCAGAAGGCCAAAACCAAATCCATTGCTCTGAGTTACTACTGTCCTTATGACATGTACATGGCATGAACTGCTCGAGCTCGTGAATCCCATAGTCCACATCAAGTTCACTGAATGCTATTCTTCTACTTTAGCTTCTGCTAATTCATGTGTTTGCTAGAGAAAAATATGTACACCAGATTGTAAAAGAATTTCAAGATAAAAAGTGTAAGAGTGAGCAAATATACTAGGAAAGCAAACCACGTGGACACATGTTATATGTGAAAGCTATTTCTGAAGACTTCAAATTCTGTATGTGTCTATCCTAAAACCAAGCATGGTCCAAATGACTAATTGAGTACTTTCCAGGCCAATAATCCTTATACTTACCATGCAGTCTCCTGAGAAGAGCAGATAAATACTATAATTCATAGAAATAATGCAGCCTTTCAAGTGTTCAGAAGATTACAGAAATTTTGTGTTACCTGCAAACTCAATTAGGTAATTATGATAGGGACTCGCATTTCCTTTGTAAAAGTATCACACAACTATTTAGATTAAAGTATTCTGAATAAGATAGGCTGCCTATACCTGGACATAAAATTCTCATTTTGTAGAAACAGAGAAGGACACACAAACCATACTTATATTTCTTTGATTTTATCATTGTTTATTAATATTAACTAAGAAAAATCATAAGGCTAAATGTGCCCATGTACACAAATAGTGAATTATAAAGAGATATCCATTCCTTTAGAATATTTCTTTTTAAAAATTTGAGTATGTTGGCACATTTAAGTATACATTATGATCACATTAATAATTAAGAATTTGTAACTATACATGATATTTCATGATTCTTATTTTTCCCCATCCCCTGCCTCCCCTTCAGCCCCACCAGTCCCCTACGTACATACATAACCTGTGTTTCCATTTTTTTCCTTTTTACCTACCAATTTTTTCTTTCCCTTCTTTGCTTTTCCCTACCCCCTTTAATTCCCCTCCCCTTTGAAGATTTTCTTCCCTTTTCACAATACCTATTATACATTTTGGACTTCATTTACACTTTCTCACACTAGAGAAATTATATGGTATTTACACATGTGTGTCCTATTTATAGAGAATAAGTCTCTTTATTCACCAAACCAGTTCTGGAGTTCCAAATTTATTATATATAGTAACAATAGTATGCGTACAGTAACAAGTCTATAATGATATAAAAATCTACATAGAGACATTTGGAAAACTACTGTGTTGGACAGATTCACTTGGAATGATACTGTCTGCAAAATACCATTTTCCTGTTATAGTGGTCTCGCCCCTTGATATTTCATAAAAATATGGAAAACAGAGGGGTAGATACTTTGATTTTTTCTTGCTATTGTATTTGAAATTCATATCTGATTATGAGATTTAGGTGATGAGGATCTTTAGATGAGGTTTCAAACTTCTCTTCTGCTTAGCTTATTGAGATGACCCCCTTTAGAGTTACTCTGTAATTCCCTGTTTGTGATAGTTTGTGTTCTGTTTATATTCTGCTTCAATTGTGCTTTTGTAGAGAAAAATAAAGAGCAGTTTAAAAGAAAAAAATTGTGCATGACCAGTTAAACTGGCAAGAAATGCTTTAATCAAAACTTTTCCAAGGGAAAAGAGACTGAACTCACCTTCATTAAAACAAAAGGCAGGAGGGCCGGAGGGTTAGCTCAGTGGTTCCGGCGCCTGCCTCGCAAGCGTAAGGACCTGAGTTCGATCCCCGGTTACCACATATAATGCTGAGCGTGGTGGCTCACGCCTGTAATCCCAGCACTCGGGAGGCAGAGACGGGAGGATTGCTGAGTTCGCGGTGGCTTGCCTGGGCACCATAGTGAGCACAGGGCCAGCCTGAACTACAAAGCAAGACCCTGTCTCCAAAAAGCAAAAAAAAAAA
>PVIC010001580.1:0-89243 GCA_004025085.1 Thryonomys swinderianus
TCACGCCTGTCATCCCAGCACTCAGGAGGCAGAGACAGGCGGATTGCTGAGTTCAAGGCTTGCCTGGGCTACATAGTGAGCTCAGAGCCAGCCTGAACTACAAAGCGAGACCCTGTCTCAAAACAAAACAAAACAAAAAAAAGAATCAAGGAGACTGAATTAACCCTGTTGTGAATACAGCGAAACTTGCAAACGACCTTCTAGAAGAGGGGGGGGGGGGGCTCCACCCCCTCGCTGCAGGCTCCTTTCAAATTGCCTGAGCTCGGCAAACCCCCCAGGGCAGGTGCGCTCCAGCAAACCCTCGCCCGCCAGCAGGTGGCCACGGTAAGCACCCCGCGATCCCACGGGCTCCCGCACTCTCCAACGACGCCCCCGGGAAGTTCGGTGTTGATTTCACCGGCTTTTGATTCCTTCCAGGGGCGGCCGGCCCACTATGGGGCCCCTCCCAGCACCTTCCCCAGCCCGGCCTAGCAGGCGGGCTCCTGCGGTCCCGGGGCAAAGCACCCCCCCAATCAGGGTACTCACTGGGAAGGGTGCGACTGTTGCTGAGGCTCCCGGTGCTGGGCGGCGGGGAGAGGGACTGCAGGGAGACGCTGTCCTCCTCCTGTGAGCAGCCCGCCTGGATTGCGCGCAGGTAGCTGTGGCTGCGGGAGCGGAAGTAGCTGGGCAGCGGCAAGTCCAGCGCCTCCGCTGCTGCGGACTCCGCTTCGCTGCAGGCTGACTCACAGGCCGCTTCGTACTGGTCACTCAGATCTGCCTCCCGTACCTGTCCAGGCAAAGGCAGGCATCAGGGGCCAGTTTAGCTATGCTGGGGAGGGGCTGCTTTGTGGTCAGGGCGTGTGGGCCTCCCCCACCCCATCTCACGCGGATGAGTCAGCTGGCCAAAGGGGAAGCAGTTAAGAAAGGGCTTCAATTTTCCCATCTCTACTTGGAGAAGAAAGTTGGATCAATGGAGGACATTAGCTAAATTCTAGCTTGTGTCCAGACTGATGGACTGACAGATTTTAAAGACACGTCTGAACTCAGCATGAAGTTTATAATTAGGTGTGTCTTCCTTGGATTTTACTGTGTTACAATGCAATCCCCTCTTTTTTACGAGCAAAGAAACTGAGGGCCAGTGAAAGAAGATGCTTGTCAGGGTCTTCCAGGGAGGAAGGGGCAGAACCAACACTCTAAAGATGTATTTCTAGAAGATTGGCGCGGATGGGGAGCGGGGTCTGGGATGGAGGCCTGGGCCAGAGATGAAGAGCCTGGAATCTGAAGGTAAAATGGGGGTGGGGAGGAGCAGAGAGGCGTGATCTGCGGTGTGGGCCAGGAGCGGCGGGGAGAATGGCAGCGCATGCCCTTTGCCACCTCCCATCCAGCTCTGCCGTGGGCCCTACCAGGATCCTGTGGACGGGAGGCTGGGAGTGAGCCGGGGCTCTCCACGGGCCCCCTGGGGGCCATCTGACCCAAGCCTCAGACCCTTAGTAATGGGGCCACACAGTATAAGCTGAGAGGCCCGAGCTAGAGGAAGAGCGGGCACAACCTGACTGAACACCACAGGCAGGAAAACGGGCCCAGGCCTGAGCCCCGCTCTCCCCCTCGGGCCGTCGCTGTGCTCTCCCGCCACTCTTCCCTCTGCCTGAGTCCTTGTCTGTGTGTGCTCCAGGTAAGGCGATTCCACGGGCCCTCACGGACCTCGGCGGGGGCTTGCAAATGCCTGAATCTATGCTGCCCAATGTGGTACATGTGTGGCTGTTTTAAGTTTAAATCAGAATTAAAGAAAGCTTGGTAGTTATACTAGCCAAATCTCACTTGCTGAAAAGCCCTCTATGGGCAGTGACTGGGGGTGGGGGGGCTTGGACAAGCATGGATTATAGAACAGTTTCCAGCAGTGTGGAAAGTTCTGCCGGACAGAGCTGATAAAGGATGAGTGACCTACCCAAGACCCACTTAATGGAGATATTACAGCAATTGGCGTTTATCTTTCGATGCTGCCAGCGGAGGGATTGAGAGCCTTGTGACTGCCGGGGGCAGTGAGTCCTTTCTTTGAGGTTGTACCATGACAGCACAGCACTGGGACTGGGGCCCCAGGGCGCCAATCATGGGTCCATCACGGCCTTGTAAAATGAACACGTCAAATCAATCATTCTGGCCCTCCATTTTCCATCTATAAAATGGGCCAATTACAGCCTCAAATTCAAGGTGTTGTTAGGGTTAAATGAGATAACTCAAATCAGGTACTTAAAGGTGTGGAGACTAAGCGCCTGTTCACCTGCGCCTAAGAATTGAGGCAGCCGTGAGAATTGGGTGTGAGAATTTACGAATGTTGGCTAAGATGCTCTCAACCCCCAAGGAGAGTTTCAGCTGGTGGCTGATGCTGGCGTGTGCACCGCCGGGGTTTACCGTGTGGGGGACTCTGCCTTGGAGGCGCTGTGTCCTTACTACAACAATGAAGTCAGGGGAGGAAAAGTCATCAGGCCACTCAGTCCCTAAAGACCTGGAGTAAGGAGAGCACAGTTTGGGCCAGCCGGGGCTATTTAGTGAGACTGTCTCAAAACAACAAAAGGGGCTGGGGGTGTAGCTCAGAGTGAAGACCCTGGTCTCAATTCCCAGTACTGGGGCTGGGGCAGAAGACAGGAACATAAGTTCCTATGACACAAAGGAGAGGGACACGTGAGGTGCCCACAACTAGAATCAGGAGGCGACCTGGTCCTAGCCTTGCCCTGGCGGGACATGTGACCTCATGTGTCACACGAGGAGTTGAGTTTAGAACACCTTTCCTGCCCCGTTTTTTTGTCTTGGAGCTCGATGGAGCAGGAGCTGCTCCCTGGGTGGGATGGGTATGTGGGGGGACCCTTTGGGCAGCCAGAGGGTAGCATGACTGGCATTGCTTCCACCAGCTTTTTCCGTTCAACGTCCTGACATCCTAAAGGTCCCACTGAGGCTCTGGAGAGGAGGAATATCAGGGGTTCTGGAGTTTGGGACCTGGTAGCTAATGCCGCCAGTCCCCAGCCCCTGACCTGGCCGAGCAAAATAGTTCCTCAGGCCTGATCCAGATTTCAAGAGGAGGGCAGGGGAGCAGGAAGATTTTCAGGGATGACTTCCCATTGTCCTGAAGTAACTTCTTGCCCCGCCCCCACAGAGCCCAGCTCATATTCCCATTTCTAGAAGAAGAAACTGAGGCACGGAGAACTGAAGCAATAGGGATGGGCAAAGAAGAGGACTCCAGCATCACTGGAGGTGGCTTTCCTGGCGACAGCACTGGCACCTGCCTAGGCGGGTTGCTAGGACCACTCAGGTGGGGGGCCAGGACTCAGAACTGGGGTGCGCGAGAACATCAAACATACTGACCTGCTGCTCATGGCCAAACAACTGGGGGATCAGGGAGGCCTGTCCAAAAATCTGCAGGAAAGAGAGGGTGAGGGTTATGGGAGGCCAGGGAGGGGGCTGCGGGGGATTTGAGGCAGCCTGGTCTACCTTTCTTCCTGGACTGGCGGGGGCCCAGCTGCCAGGAAGTCTCATTTGATCTCCTCCGGGGATAGGAGCTTACTCCTGAGGCTGAGCACTACTGAGGACCTTACTCGGCTTGGTCTAGCCCCCAGCATCACGGGTATTCTGTCTACTGGCTCCGACCTGGGCAGGCAGCCCACCTGCACACATGCACAGGTTAGGGATATCACCTACAGGCTCTTCTCCCAGCTAAAACATCTCTGACTTTGGGGCCACATGTGCAACTCAAATCATTCAATTTTCTGGGGTGAGGGCTTGGAGCGGTCAGGTGGTAGCCCTGGACTAAGAATGAGCTGGGGCTAGGCAGAGGCTTAGAAATTTCTCAGACCTCTTTGAATAGCCAAAGGTCAAAGGTATCCCAGGTTCTAGGTCTAACCTGGGGATTTGGATGGACTGTGTGACAGAGAAACATGGAATTGAAGCCTTGCTTTTGAAGACTGGAGAAAATCTGAATGAGGAGAAATAAGACAGAAAAACAGAGGGGGACAGACAGACAGGAGGACAGAGGAGAGAACATGGAAGGATGGGAGAACTACTTTGCTCTTCAGCAGACAGCTACTGAGCATCTCCCCTGGGGCCTGCAGGGAGGAAGATAGCCTGGTACCTGCCTGTTAGGAGACCTTGACCTCATGGGGTAGGGGTGGGGTGGTAGTGATGGTGATGCCAGTGGAAAAGCAAATGAAGACAGCCCTATGATACTGCCAGGTTAAGTAGGGTACAGAGCAGCGTGGGACAGGGAGGCTACTGGAGAGAGCGGTCAGCAAAGGCCTCTCACGGGAGGTGATGCTTGAGCCAAAATCCGAGACACAAGGAAGAGCCAGCTGTGCAAAGACTTGAGCTCTGAACACTCCCAGGAGAGGGGAGAGCACATGCAGTGAGCCTGGGGCAGGATTAAGAGCTGCCTTCCTGTACTAGGGGAGAAGGAAGGCCAGGGTGGCTAGGACAGGGTGAGGAACAGGGCCTAAGAGGGAGGTAGGGCCCCAGTCTTGCAGGCCCTGAGTCCAAGTGAATACTCTGGCTTTCCCTTGGGGGCAGTGGGCTTCACCGAGGACCAGGAGCCCAGCTGTGCTACCAGCTGGCTTCTGAGCTCCTGGCCATTGACCACAGAGTAGAGGGGTCAGATATGGAGGCCAGGACAGCTATGCAGGTGGGACTTGCTGGGCCCTGGGTGAAGGGGCCAGGGCAGAGGGTCTCCTGGGCTGGGTGCTCCATGCCTTCCCGTGTCTATGGTCAGATTCCTGGGTTTCTGGAGGGCTGGGAAAGGCTTGAGCCAGACCAGGAATATTAAGAGTGGTGAGAAATCAGAACCCCTAAACCTCCTTTCTTGTAATACTGGGGGTTAAAGCAGGACCTTGCGCATACTAGGTCAGTACTCTACCACTGATCTACAGGTACAGCCCCTCCCCTGAGCCTTCTGGTTCTGGTCTGCACAGTGAGGACAAGGCCTGTTCCTGCCCAGGGAGAAGGCTGGATCTTTACGTGGCTGCCCCACTGCCTAGCCGTCCTGCTGTCTGCACCTTCTCAGTCTCTTCTTCCCACTGAGGGCACCGAGGGCACCTTCAAGCTTGGCTGTCCTTCTCCAAACCCTAAGGTACTAAGCACACAGCGGGAGCTGGAGTCTGAGAGCCCTGGAGCCCTGCTCACCTTTCACTCCTCCTTGCCCCATGACCTCACCTCTCTGTCCTCATCCGAGAAATGGGGATATGAGTAATAAGGCCACTCTGGGGATGGCCCTAGGGACTGATGGTTGAGAACACTGCAGGGAGGTGGAGGGCACAACACAATGTCATCAGGGCTCACGGCCAGGCCGGCTGGGCCCTGGTGGTCCAGCTTCCCACTGAGCAGGTGGGCTCAGGAACCCAGAGGAGAGATGTAATTTTCTTGAGCACACATAGTCATAAAGGTAACTACCCTTTGTTGAGCACCTTAAGATTATATTTTTTTATTCTTCATCGTGCTCTGAAGCAGGAATTACACACCCTTCTTTGCTAAAGTAGGAAACTGAGGCTCAGGGAGGGGAGATGGCTTTCCTTGGGTTCCTACTGTCAGGAACAGAACTGAGACTTGAAGGGAGGTCTCCAGATTTCTATGCCGATGGCTTTGAACCCACTGAGGAGCCAGAGCTGTTGCTGGCAGCCGGGGTCCCCAGCTGTAGTGGCTTCCTCCTCGGGTCTTCAGCTCATGCATGTCAGACCCTGTGACAGTGATCTCCAGCCACAGGGTGGTCAGTGGAGCAGAAATATACACAGGCAGCTTTAGGAACAAAGACCAACATAAGCACAGTATGGACATCTGGACCACAGGACACCTGTCTCCTAGGTGGGGCTCTCCTAAGCCCACAGTCCTCCTGGTCACCCTCACCTGGCTGATGCAGCTGGAGTCATTGAGGCTGTCGCTGATGGGGTTGTAGTCCTCCTCCCAACTTGGGCATTTGGAAGGCAGCAGCATATCCACCGAATCCAGGCGGTCCAGACTCCTGGTGGGGGGTGGGAAGCAGACATGGCTCAGCCCAGCCATTGTTCAGCCTGGGAAGCTTGGCCCAGTGGGGAAAAGACTGGCCAAGGTCATCCAGTGGAAGAGATAAAAGTGGAGGCCACTGCTAGCCTTGGCAGGGGTGGGAGAGCTTTTGAGGCCTTTATCTGTGGTGAGGTGACCCCACATGTCATACCCATGGTAGCCAGAAGGTGGCAGCACAAGCACGCATTTGACTGGAGGCCTGCTCAGCCCAGCTCACTTCAGAAACAGGCCTTCTTCCAGAAACTGGACAGAAGATGAGTCAAGGCCCCTCTTTGATGAAGTCTGCCCAAAGGCCTTCAGTTTCTCTGTCATGGTCAGGTGGCTTCTACTACATCCCCAAGGACTAGCCATATATCTTTATGGTCCTGGCTCGACAATCACCCAGTGCTTATCCCGGAAATGAAGTATCCACAAGTTCAGAACACTGACACAGAAGGCTTGGACTAGAATCCAGCTTCCTCTACTGGCTGCACCTGGCAAATCACCAGACCTTGCTTAAGTCTTAGAGTCCTCATATCTGAAATGGGGGTGACACTGCCTGCCTGCTGGGGCCGTGGAGAGGATTTAATAAGGCAGAATAAAATGCATGGGGCAGGCACAGTGGCCAGTAAGGCCACTGCTGATAGGCAGCAGTTGCTGTTTTTACTATTACTGGTTGCTCTTCCTCAAGCCTGTGCTCTGTCCTGTGGCCATCCCCCTGCTCACTATTATACACGACACTGCAGCAGGGCTGCAGGGCCAGGCAGGTCTTGGAGGCCTTCCAAGGTGCCTCTCACTTAAACGTGGGAAACTGGGGCTCGCTGGCATCATGAATTCCAACCTGCAGCCCAGTCCCTGCCTTTTGGCCCAGTCAACCGGATTCCTGGCTGTTCTGAGTAAAGTGCACTGTCCCCTTTCTGCCTCAGGGTCACTATTACTGCCTGGCTTGCTCCCTTTTCTCCGTCCCAGTCTGCCTAGGTTTCCTCTTCCACAGACCTTTATTCATTTCACAGGAGTTGAAGAGCTAGGAATAAACCTGTTTCCTCCAATTCTCCCAAGTCCCAAAAGGATGGGACTTGGATGGAGCTCCAGTGTCGGAATTCCACACGGGGTGTTGGGACTGGTGGAGGCGGCTGTCTGTCTGTGAGGTCTGGGTTTGCTTCCCTCGCCAGTCCTAGAGCTTGCCGTAGCGAGGGTCACAGGGGAATGGCCAGGAGGCGCTGGGCTTCCCTGGGCAGGGCTGGCATACAAGGTGGGCTCACTAAGGGGAGAGTGCCCCAGCACAGAAAAGGGCCCCTGGGGCAGTTCCCAGGGGAACTCACCTGGGGATGTGGTTCCTGTGGCAGAGTTTCAAGGGAAGGTCTAATTATGGGCAGGGTTGACCAGAGGAGGAACCTGACCTGTGGTCAGGATTTAACTGAGGATGGGACTGGGAATTCTTTTTTTTTTTTTTTTTTTTTTTTGAGACAGAGTCTCGCTTTGTAGTTGAGGCTGGCTCTGCGCTCACCATGTAGCCCAGGCAAGCCTCGAACTTAGCAATCCTCCTGTCTCTGCCTCCCGAGTGCTGGGGACTGGGAATTCTTAGTGCAGCTCTTTGGAGAAAACTTCTCAGAGCGCAGGGCTGGCCTGGGCTTTCAGGGAGATGTATGCTGATGGCTTTGAGCCCACTGAGGGAGACCGGCCTGAGGGAGGCTGGACCCTCACAGGAACGGTTCACCGGCACCTGAGGCTGAGGCAGGATCCACTGAGGGCAGGGCATTCCCAGGTAGCCGCAGGGGAGCAGTGGGTGCTTCCAGGGGCAGGAAGTACCTGCCAGAGGCTCACCGGGGAGGGCTCCGCTGAGGGGAAGGGTCGAGGGGGCAGGTCTGCGGGCGGGGCATCGCCTCCCCAGCACAGGGGAGGCCTGGGGGCGGGACCGCAGCTCACCTGCGAGGATTGCTCTGCTCTCCCAGCGACTGCTGCGTGGCCCTCAGGTAGCTCTGGCGCCGCGCTGCGGTCTTGGGGGACGGCTTGGGGCTGCCGCCGGACTCGTCGCTGTCCTCGTCACCCATGGCCTTGATGTAGCTGCCACTGCGCATGCGCCGGCATGGGATGGGCCCCTCGGCCGCGCTGTCCCCATCGCGTGGGGACAGCAGCGCGGTGCTCCACTCCCCGCCACCGCCGGGGACCTGGGGGTTTGGGGGACGGGACTCAGCGAGAGTGAGGGTGGGGGGCAGCCTGGTCTTTGTTTCATCGTCTGGGAAGTGAGTTTTGAAGGATGGCTCCATACCTCAGGGGAGCCCGGCCTCCACGCTGTCGTGGGCACCACCTTGCACAGAGCACACTGGACCGGGAGGTCCCCCAGGTTCCAGAGCTGGCTGTACACAGCCTTGCTGCGTGGCCTTAACCACGTCCCTGCCCCGCTCACACAGATTCTCTGCAGGTCCAGCTGGGTTGGCCCCAGGCCCTGCGGCCACCGTGGGCTCCACAGCAGCCACACATGCTGAGCACTCACTCGTGCCACAGGGGGTGTCTATAATTCCACTCAGTGAGAGAGGCCTCCTGACCCTAAGACGAGTGGGAGGCCTGTGGTGCCTGAGTGCGGGGCAGGGTCTCAGTCCTCAGTAGTCTGTCCACATGCGGGGAAGCTGAGGTATGAGAGGAGAGGGGTTTGCCTGGATAAGGCAACCACATAGTGAGCTGGTTTTCCACTTGAATTTCAGGCATCCCATCCATGGAACAGGGCTATGATAGTGGCGAGTGAGTTTATGGCTGTGAGGGGCCCTGGTGACCCTGGTCCTCAGGTTATGGTGGCTGTAAGCCACTAGGGCCCCCCGTGCTGCTCTGGGGGGGTACACAGTCTACACTCTTCTGTCAGTGAACTCGCATGGCTACATCTGTATGGTAGATGGTCACTGTGAAGATTAAGTACACACATGCTTACATGCTTCAGAACCTCATGCCGGGACATCGCCCTCAGCCTGGGCACAGGATGAAATACCTTATTGTACTCACAAATTCCCTCCCACAGAAACAGGCACACCGCTTCCCTCCACACCCCTTGGCACACCAGCAGCCACTGCCACAACCCCTCAGTGTGTACACAACACGCATCTAGAGCACACTGGCTTGGGCACTTCTCAGTGTCCTCATGCTTCTCCCCGCAACCACTGCACCTGGACACACGCCTCACCATACGCCATCTCAACACACTCAGTGGGCACCCCAGGGTGGCACGTTTCTCCCCAGACGCCCAAGTGCACATGCTCCAGCGCGCACGGCAAACCCTCTCTTCCTCATACGCGCAGACGCACTCCCTGGTCGGTGTGTCCACACACCCACCACTCCTTTCTCCGAGCCTGGATGCCGGCTGCCACCTCCTGTTGAGGACGTGGCTCTGGGATTGAGCCTTCATGTAATACCCCAGCTGACTGCCCGGCAGGTCGCCAGGGCCTGTGCATGTTACTGCTCAAGCCACTAGCTAGTCCACCCCACCACCCCACTGTCCTTGGAAACAGGCCCTGCTCAGAGCATGTCACCGCTCCACCTGCTCACTCCCGTCACCAGGGAGACAGCACCAGCCCCTTGGACAGGAGGCGTTTGCACCTCATCAGATCCAACCACATTTTGGAGAGAGCCAGGTCACACACCCCTTCCCTAATGTGTCTAAAGTAAGGAAGCAGACCGAGAGCTACAGAAGCCCTAAATATATAAAAGTTACCTAGATTTCTGTGTCTTTATACTGGGGAAAAAGAGGCCTCCCCACCATAGTCTTACTATCTCTGGAGTTTTATATAGAACGGTAAGAATGCAGGTTTTGTCCAACCTTGAAGTTTGTCTCCTTCAACATGCATGTTACGCAGGTACTGAAGGACCGGCCGGGCCTGTGCTCAGCCCTGGGACAAAGTGCCTGCTTCCCACTGAAGCAGCCTCTTCCACCTGCAGACTGCTTCCCCTTGACTTCCACTCCTGGGACCTGTGCTTCCAGCCCCCGCTCATCCTGCCCTTGAGAGCCCAGTTTGAGCGGCGCAGGGACGTCCCCAAGCCCTCCGCCCAGTACATATTAAGTGCCTTGAGGAGCATTAACATGTGAAAGAAGGAAGTTCTTCAAAGCCCACGGGGTGCAGGCTGGTGACCCTTGGTGCAGTCCCATTCCTTTCTGCCCGCACTGGTGGCTCACTGTCTGTTCCTGTGTCTTTCTCTCCCAGCGTTCTGACCATCTGGACTGCGTCTTCTTTCTTTCTAGCTCTGCTCACTTCACTGTCCTTCTGCCCTCCTACTCTTCCCACTTTCCCTGAGTACTTCCTCCATGCCAGGCCCTGACCTGGGCCTTGGGGAAACCCCAGCTGCACCAAGAAGCTGCCAGTCCAAGAGGGCGGCAGGCAGGAGCTGATAGAATGCCATGCACTGGTCCTCTGAGGAGACTGGGATGGCACACTTGGCGAATTTTCCTCTTAAAGGGCAGGGGCATTCTAGTCCCTCCAAAGGGACTAGATAAACACTTTCTTGAGAACACCTTCAGTGGAGTCTTTTCGCCAGCAATGCCACCCTTGAGAGCTGAACAAACAGGACCTGAGAATGAAGCTACTCCCAAATCACCCTGTGACAGGGGGGCACCTCAAAGCCAGTGTGGCTTCTTCTTGTGAGCCCTTAACCCATCCCGGGCCTGGCGGTTACCCACCTGCAGGTAATGGTAGGCTAGACCCTGGTGGCAGGATTTGGACTTTAGCAGGCTCTTGTCCAAGGTGGCTGAGGTCTTCTGGCAGACCTCGTGGGCGTGGCTGAGGGTCAGCGTGGACCAGGAGCCCCGTTTGACATAGTTGGTGTCTGTGCCCACCCCGAGGCTGGGGCAGGCGGCCGGGGGCATGGGCGGGGGTGGAGGGGCAGTCAGCTCAGTGGCATTGTTCTTGGTGGCCTTGAACATGTGCCCACTGATGGTGTTGTAGGCGTGCATGAAGTAGCGTGGCTGGCTGCGCTCCGCCTGGCGGCCCAGCGTCATCAGCCCAGAGGCCGGGCCGCTGCTGCGGAAGGCGCCGCCCTCGCCGTCCAAGTTGTCATCGGAACTCCACCAGCCTGAGATGTTAGAGCGGCTGCGCCGCTTGGGCTCCCCAGCCTTGGCCCGCTCCTTGCTTTTAGCTCTCCGGCCCTTGCCGTCCTCCATGACACCTTTCTTGCCTCCATTACTCCCAACCTTGCCTGCTGTGCCCTCCAGTGAGGGAGCCTTTGTGAAGAAGAGTCGCTGGACAGAGTGCACCAAGTGGCGGATGCGGCCAGGGCTCTCGCCGCGGGCCTTGGCCTCGCCCCGGGGGAACTGGAGGGTGCTGAAGCCATCGCGGTGGATGGGCAGCTGCTTCTCAAACTGGTCCAGGAGGTTGGCAGGCAGCCGGTTGATCTTGGTGGCCTGGGCGTGGCTGGGGAAGGGGCTCTCCTCTGGCACCTCGAAGTGGGAGTTGTAGTGGATGCGGGGGAAGGTGCTGCTGGGCGGTGGTAGCTGGTTGTTGAGGGGGAAGAGGCCGTCGCCTGGCAGGGTGTTCTGTCCTGGGAAGCGGGCCTCGCGGGCGAAGGCCTCTGTGGGCGATAGCAGGTAGGGGTTGTGGTCAGGCCCTGCGAACAGGGGCTCGTGAGGTGGGTCCAGGCTGTCGGAGAGGTGGCGGGGGCGGCTGTCACCGAGGCCTTTCATGGTCCCGGCCCGTGGGCAGGGGCCGTTGCCTTAGCAGGGCGCCCGGGCCACGTCTCCCGGGCAACAGTGATCCTGGGGAGAGAAGATAGAGAGCGGTCAGCTGGATTTGGAGGGAACAGGGTCAGGCCTAAGGTTGGGAAGCTCTCTGAAGTCACAGTCAGCTTCGCCTTCGTGAGGTTAAGGACAAGAGCCCCTCAGAAGCATCTTACAGGTGTTTCCAACATGGTATGTCCCCAGCTCACTGCCAGACAAAGCACACCCCACTCTCCCGGCTTGATGGTGTGACCTTCAGAGCAGCACGCTCAGCCAGGTCAGAGCACCTCAGTCCTTTCATGTTCCACGGTGCACGGAGGTACCCACTCTTCTCTTTCCCTCACCCCAGAAGCTGCACACAAGTGTATCCTACTCATACACCCAACCTCTGTTCACAGACCTTTGGGGTTTGACTCCTCTCCAACCCAGGGATGGTCTTCTGGTGGTGCTGGCCTCCCATGGAAGGGTCCCCTGAAGGCAGGGTTGGGGACTTCTGAACAGGAACTCCCAGGGTCACCAGTACCCAGGGTGTGATCTAAAGGGGGGCATGTGAGCCCTGTGAGCATGTCCCTTGGTCCCTTGCATACTCCTTTCCTTATAGGGAAGACAGCCTTTAGAAAGCCAGAGAGTAGGACCTGGCAGGACCTCTCTTGTCTATGTCTCAGAGCAGTGCTGGCCAGCTCTACTCAGCAGAAGTCCTTATGTGGAGTATAAAGCCTCTAAAACTCACACTGTCCCGTACCAAATGTCTACTGGGAGAGGGCTCTGGGCTAGATCCTGATGCTGAAGAGGCCAACAAGCCCACGGACTGCTCATTCCAACTGGGATGAAGCCATAATAGCCTGGAACAGCGTTCTCAGAGCCAAGAATGAAGGCTCATTCTTGGGGGGGTTGCTCTTCCCAGGACTCCCAGGGCTCGATCTGGCCTATGCTGGGTGTGCTGAGGCGCAGTGGAGAGTGAGAGCCTGGAGGGCCCCTGAGGTTCTGGACTAGCCTAAAGGCTGCAGCTGAAGCCATGTCCTTGTTCAAAGGAACTTTGCAGATGTGGTTACTTTTCAGATGTGATTAAATTAAGAACCTAGAAATGGGGAGATTATTATGGATTATTGATTGGGCACAGCCAGTCATATGTATCCTTGTAAAAGGGGAGTGTGAGGGTCAGAGTCAGAGGATGTGACGGTGGGAAAGAGGCCACAGTGAGGCCTGGTCATGAGCCGGGACGTGCAGACTCCCTTCAGGAGGGGGATATAGCGAGGAATGGGGTTTCTTCTAGACCCTCTGGAAAGAGAGCAGCCCGTGACTCGTTGGGTCAGGGCTCTGAACTGTGAGAAGCCCCAGCCACACGGCCTCCTGGGCATGAGGGTCAGCCGGGCCACACACAGCCAGGCCTGAAACTCAGATCTCCAAAGGAGGGGACAGTGTCGGGGCTGGGGGTGGGAAGGATGGGCCAACACATGGAGACGCCACAGCACTGGGCACCCACAGGCCAGCACAGACTCGTTTCGCTCTCCATCTCCGGCCTTGCCACACCTTTCGTTCCCATCTGCCCATGAGGCTCAGCACCCTGCCAGGCTTTCTTTTTTTTCTTTTTTCTTTATTTGAGACAGGGTCTCACTTTGTAGTTCAGGCTGGCCCTGAGCTCACTATGTAGCCCAGGCAAGCTTTGAACTCAGCAATCCTCCTGCCTCTGCCTCCCGAGTGCTGGGATGACAGGCGTGAGCCACCATGCCTGGCATTGTGGTGTGTGGTACTGATTGCTGGTGGATGTGAGTCGCCACGTCTAGTAGTGTTGTATGTGGTTACTGGGGATCAAACCAGGGACTTTGTCCTTGTTAGGAACCACTGAGCTAAATCTCCGGCCCTCCGTGGTTTTATTTTTATTGTGATAAAATACATGTAACATAAAATGTGTCACATTAACCATTTAAGTGTGCAGTTCAGTAACATTAAATACATACACAATGTTGTACAATCACCATCACCACTGTCTAATTCCAAAACATTTTCATTATCTCAAACAGAAATTCTGTGCCTATTAAGCAGGGATTGCTTATTTCTCCCCTTCTCTTAGACCCTGGTGGTTTCTAATCTACTTATCTCTGTGAACTTGCCTATTACAGATATTCTAAATAAGCAAAACTATATACTTGTCACTTTGTATTTGGCCTATTTCACTTAGCTTACTGTTTTCAAACTTAAGCTACATCGCAGTGCATGCATATAGTTGTGTGGTCCTTAGTGATGGGGACACTTCCTGAAAAATGTGCCATTAGGCAATGTCACTGTACAAACAGAGCGTGCTCACACAAATGAAGACAGCTGTGATGTCGCTAGGTGATCTCCTATGGGACCTTGGTTGGACATATTGTCTGCTGTTGACTAAAACATTGTTATGGAGTCCATGTATACACCGCATTGTGTGTGTTCACCTATCTGCTGATAGGAACACTGCAACACAAGTATGTATCTTTTCAGGTTCCTGTTTTCAATTCTTTTGTGCACACATCCAAGAATTGAATTGCAGCCCTTGGGAGACACCTCCCCTGGTTGTGCTCCTTCCGCAGGGCAGGCTGCATCCCCTGACTGGTGGATGTTTGGGCACCAAGCTATGGCTCCTCTGACTGCAGAGCTCCTGTGGGATTAGCTGAGGCTCCCTCCTCCACCTGGGCCGCCTCCTCCTTCTCCCAGGTGACCCTGTCAGTGCCGAAGGGACTTCTGCACACAGATTCTGAGTCCTAGATCTGTTTTCAGGGGTCCTGACCAGGGGTCCTTACCTCACTGCAGGACATTTGGTGATCTAATTATTTTCCATCCCCAGCCTCGGTTTCCTTATCTAAAACTTGGGGATGGTAATCTTTGCTTTTCAGGATTGTGATAAGGACTAATTACGGGGTTACATAGCCTCTGCACCTTAGGTGTCCAGTCAACAGCAGCCATGTTCCCCTCCTCACCTTCCACTGAACTCTTGGGGAGCCAACCAGGCCAAGGCTTTCTGGTTGGGATGCTGCCCAGAATAGTGGAAAGCGCATGGAGTTGGATCTGGATTCAGATCCTGCCAGTTGCCCTCTGTGGGCCTCAGCTCTCTCCCTAGGCATAAGGGGTTTGTATGAGGATGATCTGAGCCTCTGGCCGCACTGACTCCTTGGCTCAAGTCAGGGCTCCTGGCTTGCTGGGCATTAGCTCCTCAGCCACCCAGCATCCCCGGGGGGCAATGTCTTCACCTTGGGGAGGTCTTAAAATAGGCAGCTTTGGCCTTGCAGGGGAGCAGCTGGCTGCCTGGGACTGTCTTTGTCAATGAACTATACTTAGGCCCATCCGGGTGCTGTAATTACCTCTCATTAATATAAGCCTCATTGCCCTCATGGAAACAAGGAAAGAGCAGAGCTGCTACCTCTGGGCGCCTCTACTCCCTGACGCCTCTGTGTGGCAGCTGCTCTCCCTACCTTCCCTCCCCTGTCATGGAACCAGAGAGGGCATGTGAGCATCAGGAGCTAATTAGGGACTGGGCCTGGCCCCGAACCCAGCGTGGCTCTTCCGGAAGCAACGCTCACCTGACTGCACCAGAACCAGGACCTTCTGTGCATCTCTCTCCTCAGTCCTGACTCCTTGGCATGGGAGACAAGACCTACACTGACATAATCATTTCTCAGATATTACCCAGTCTGCTTCCCTCACTCATGACTCTTTCCTTTAACCAGCCTAGATCCCTCACCATTCCCACCTAAATCCTCTGCGTTCGCCACTCCTGGGAAGGACAGTTCTGAGCTTGTATTAGCACAGCAGATGGCAAATACAGAAATGAGGGAGTCCTGTCAAGAGCGGAGAAGCAGACACAGGGAGCAGGCACAGTAGTAAGTTGCAGAGGAAGGGCTGGGAATGAAGTGGGGTGGGACGGCTGAACATTCTAGAACATTCTCAGCAGGGCAGAGGTGAAGGTGGAGTGAGGCAGGCTGTGCCAACCTGTGTCTGCAGCGCCCCACCTCCTGCTGTGCCTGCTCCATCTCTGGCTGCCTTCTCTTCAGCAGCTCCTCAATGCAGGACCCAGTACTCTTCCTTGCTCTCTGCACACGTCATCCTGCCATGTGGCTTTATACACCACCTCTATCTGACAACTCAGAAATTTACAACTTCTGCCTGGTCTCAATCCCAAGCTCCAGACTTGGTGAGAACTAGCTCCCTGGCATCTCACCCTGGTTGTCTGATGGTCCAAGATGGGGCACGCCCCCACCCACCTCAACTGCTGGCCCACACGCAGTCTGCCCAGCGCAGCTTGTGACGACACCTTCCTCCTGGTCACTCAGGTCAGAAGCCTGGACACATCATTCATCTTCACAGTCTAACCCCGCAGCCCATCCAACGGCAAACCTTTCACAGACAACCTCACTGTCCTGCAGTCCTCAGCACCACCTCTTTTCAGCCCTTCCCAGCTAGGCCTGGGGCTAGGTTCCGGCCCTCCCGACCCTATTTCCTGCCTTTGCTCCTAGGGTTTCCATTCTGCTCCATGATCACAGGTCATTCGCCCCTCCCGGCCTCTCGCCTGCAGTGCTCTGTCTTTGTGTGAAGCTGCTTGCTCCGCTCAGGCCTCACATCCACCAGAGAGAGGCAGGCACAGAGCACCCCCATCTCATCCTGAGTGCCCCAACAGCAAGGACAGGGTGTGTCTTTGTCACTGCTGGGTCACTAGCACTCAGCACAGGGCTTGCATATAGTAGAGGCTCCTAAAGATCTCATCAGATGAAAGTGTGGGGAAGTCTTGGAGGTGACGAAATGCTGCAGGTAGCAGGGCAAGCTGTAGGGTGGTCGGCTGTCTCCTCTTGTCGGTTGCCGTGACCTTTATGGAGCGTCTTGTCTGCCAGGCTCCCTTCATGTGGAAGCTCACTTAGCCTCTCTCTTCCTGCGAGAACTCAAGGCCACCAGCACCAGCCTCCAACATGCACTCTGCGGCCCTCAACCTTTGACATTCAGGCCCCAACATGAGCAGGACCTATGTAACCACTAGGACATCACAGGATGACACCTAAGGCCAGGTCAGGGAAGCCAGAGTAACTTACATACCTCCAGCTGGAGAGGTCAGCAGCCATGCTCTGGCACACAGGCGCCCTAAGGAGAAGGCCACATGGGAGCAGCTACTGGGCCAGTGCATGAATGAGCCACCTTGGAAGCCTTTTTACATGGCAGTAGCCCAGGTGCCAACTTGACTGCAGCCTCTAGAGGGACCGTGGGCTAGTGCCATGCGGGGTGGGTTCTGAGTGACACAGCCCAAGTTTACTGACAAATTTGATAAGTATGCAGGTGATCTCTTATGCGGAATCAGGTCTGAGATGTCCCAGGGGTCAGGGGGGAGCTGGCGTGACTCAGCCCCACCCCACCGCCCCGTCCCCAGGGCTCCTTTTCATCTCCCACAGCTGTTATCCTCATATATTCAAGGTCCAATTTGTTTTCAGCCCAAGTTTGTGTCCATAGCAACTGTTTGAAAAGCGTGACATTCAATCAACTGGTTGTTTGGTCAAGACTGCAGTCATTGGCTGCTCAGGTCGCGTGGCCAACAGTGTCTCCAGCGTGCTCTGTCCTCTGCTTGGAGACACAGCAGAAATCCTGGGACCTTCCCCGGAGTGTGGAGGCCTGAGCTCCTGGGGGTGTAGGGCGCAGATGTGGGTGTATGGGGTTTGGAAGGGAGCGGGCTTCAGTGTGAACACACTCCGTTTAAACCCACCTGGCCTTGGTCTCAGGCCACAGAGGGCCCTGCTAGGCGCTCATCCTCACGTGGGAGACACAGAGGACAGGCAGACACAGGCAGGAATTAGAAGCTCGTAGACTCTCAGAGCAAAGAATCACAGTCATCCTAAGAGAAAACCTGGATGGACTTGCCTGAGCCAGTCCCCCTAAATCCCTTCAAGGTCTCCCCACCCTCAGGCTGAGCTCCAGGCTCCTTCTCCTCATTTGGCCACCCAGATCTTCTTAGTTACTTTCCAGCACCAGCAGCTCTAGGTGGCCACACCCTTTGCCCATGCTAAGGCCTCTATCTGAGCGTTGTCTTCTCAGCTCTTCACGTACCCAGCTGCTTCTGCTGACTGAAGTCCCCACTCAAATACTATCTCTTCGGAGACCTTCTCCGGCCGGAACCTAAGAAGACTCCTTTCTACCCAGCTCTCCTGATACACTGACCTCCTTCAAAATGTTCACCCTCATGTGGTTCCTCATGTTCTTGGTCAATGTCTCCCCTGCCCTTTATTCTCTGAGAGGGGAGGGACCACACCTGTTTCTTTCCCATCCTATCGCTGGTTCTAAACACAAAGTGGGGACATAATAGGTACACAATAAAAAGTTGCTGGATGAATGAGGTAAGCAGACAGACAGCTCCGGAGGAGGAAGTCTGTGGAGGGTGGGAGCTGCCTGACTGGAGAGAAGGGACCGATTGTTGGCCCCTCCATTCTCTTTCTCTGTGTCTGGGTCTTGGGTGGGCTTGCCTGCGATCCTGTCCCCAGGACCTTCCCGAGAACACGGCCATCATCCTCTTTCCCTGTCCCAAACCCTGAAGCTCAGAGAAGACATGCCCTTCCCCAATAAGTCTTTAGCCTTGTAAGCAGGAGCGTCCTCTGGATCCTCTGGATTCCCACATCATGGGGTGCTCTAGTGTCTCTGTGACCAGAAGGACCCCAGGCCCTGTGTAAATGCCACTTTGGGAACAGAGTGACACATCCCAATGTGTCTGGGTTCCACCTGTGGTTGCAAGTCATCAGCAGTTACTGCTGTTTCATTCTCAAAGTGTCACGGTTTCAGTGATGAATTACACGCTTATTCCAAGCATGAAGGACTGTGGGGACACAGGGCAGAGGAAGCGGGGTCTGTAGCCGAGAGAGAACCCACGAGTCTGGTCTGTGCTTCCCTTGGATCCCTAAGCCAAGACCTCTCTACCCTAGAGGAGCCTGGGTCGCCCCGCTTCTACCCGGAAGCCTGAGTTGCAGGGCGGGACAGTGACCATGACCAGGAATGCGCTCATGTCCTGCTCCTCCCTCCACCTCCAGGCCTCTTCATGCCCCACTATCATCCTCCAGAAACTGGTGATGGTGCCAAGGAGATGGGCATGTGGGCTCCAGAGCCAGCATCCTGGACTTTGGGTTCTAGTGCTAACATCTCCTTAACCTCTCTAATGTCCTCTACAGGTTGCTGGGAGAGATAAGCCAACACAGCCAGGCAGTGCCTGGCATACAGCAAGTGCTCTGTGAGAACTCAGGGCAGCTCTTCTCATCAGTTGGAGCCCATCACAGGAGGAGGGCATGGGCTCCGGAGGCAGACAGGGCTGGGCACTGTGTTCAGCTGCCGAGAAGTTCCAGAGGGGGCCTAAGACTTGGCCTAGTCACCCAGCATCTGGGATTTGTACCCAGGCCTCTGGACTACTAGGCCCATCTCCCTGGAGGGATATTCTGGGCTCATTCTTCCTTGTAGTCTCACAGCTCATCTTTTTAGAGCTGGTCTACATTTCATTAAACCTAGTTAGAATTAAATTTAAAAATTCAGTCAAACTAGCCGCGTTTCAAGCACTCTGTGGCCACTCTGGATGAGCAGGCAGTGCAGAGATACATACTGCTTTCATCAGTGCAGCCTGCTCTGGGGGACAGCGTGGGCCTAGAACTTGGCCACTCCTGTGTGGAGCTGGAGGGGTCCGGCAGGGGCCTCTGCCCCACAGGTGCCTAATGCCTCCGGGTAGTGGTGCTGCTCAGCACTGACCCTGTCACGTCGTGTCCGGCCTCTTGTGCTCCGCTGTCCCACCTGGGCTCAGGCAGAGGGCGGGACCTGCCCAAGGACACATAGCAGGTGGAGGCCGCGCAGACTGCTGTGTCCTGGCCCGAGCTCGCGGCATACCAGGTGGACAGTCAGCGGTCAGGCCACCTCAGCAGAGGTGCTGGCCAACGTGGGTTTTGCTGATGAATAAAAGCCAAATTCCCTCCGTGGGATGGATGTTCCTGGAGTTTATCCGAAGGGCTGACGGGGCCAGCTCCTGGGTCACCGTGGGGACAGCTCTGGGGCTGGGGACAGGGCAAGGGCTCATCTTCTGCATCCTGCAAGGTCCGGCTGGGACACAGTGTCCTCCTGCTGCCAGTTATGACTGTTGTTCTGATTTTTGGTGGTACCAGGGATCAAACTTGGGCCCTTGTGCTTCCAAGGTAGACACAGTACCACTTTAGCTGTACCCACAACCCGAGGCTTGTCTCAGCCCCCTGGTCTGGGCATGGTCACTGTGACCTCAGGGAATTCATCCCATCTCTGTTTTCCAGTTTGAAAAGAAGACAATGAAAAAATAAATAAAAAGGAGCTGGAGGTGTGACTCAGTGGTACCACACATGCCTGGTCAGCACAAGGAGCTGAGCTTGAGCCCCAGTGGGCAGTAGGGGGCGTGATCCAAGTGGTGTGGGGTCCTTGGGCATGGGCAGAGGGGTCTGACTGGGTCAGAAGGCACTTGCCAACCCCTGGTGCCACGGGGAAAACAGAACAGGGTTAGGCCCTTCCAGCCTGGTATAAATCTCTCCCACTCTTCCCTCTCTGAGCCATACTTTCCTCACCTGGGAATGTGGATACTTTACCTGCCATGTGGGGGAACATTATTCTACCCTCAAAGGAAATGAAATCTTGTTAGATGCTGCAACAGGGCTGCATTTTGAGACCATCACGCTCAGTGACAAAAGCAGAGATGGAAGGCTACATATTGTATGATCCTTTACCTGAGATGTCCAGACTAGGCAAATCAGTAGGAGTGAAGAGTAGATTAGCAAGGGCCAGGGACTTAGCTCAGCGTTTCTGGTGTCTGCCTGGCAAGTGCAAGGCCCTGAGTTCAATCCCAGTACAAAAGAAAAAAAAAGATTAGTAGTTCCCAGGGGCTTGCAGGAGGGGGATGGGAGGGGATGGCTTGATTTCTCCATGAGGGAGGACAGGAGTTCTGGAGGTGATGCTGATGACAGTTGTGCAGCTTTGGGAATGTGCTTGACACCTTGGACTGCAACTTTAAAATGGGCCACATGGTACATTTTATATGTATTCTACTACAAGTTTAAAAAATGTCTCTCTGAGGGGCCTCTGTGGGCCTCAGTGGGAGTGTGAATAGGGAGCACCGTAAGGTTCGGGCTGATGCGCAGTACAGGGCCCCCAAAAGTGGTACGAGTCGGCTGCCTCAGCCCACTGAGGTGGGTGTGGTGCTCCCTTTTAGGGGGAGGACTCAGGACACAGAGACAGGACCGTGGAAGGTCCAGCAGGTGTCAGAGCTGCGATCTGAACCGAGGCAGTGTGGCTTCCGAGCCCAAACTCTGCCCTACCTCTTGGCTTCAGGTAACAGTGTGCACTCTGCCTCACCTGTCCAAGCCCCAGGTGGGGCCGGGCTCCGGAGACACTACTTTCACTGCCTGCTCACTGGAAGCTGGGGTGCGGACTGCCAGGGGAGAGTCGCACAGGGACATAGTGGCCTGGCCCCAGCCTCCAACGCCGGCTAGAAGCAGACGGACCCTGGAGGCCCCTGCGAGGGACCATCCTGGAAGGCTGAGCTGGCAAACGGAGGACAAAATGATCAGGACGCAGCACTTGCCAGCAGATTTAATTCAATTCCTCCAGCGTTTATGGGGCTGTTCTGTGACTCATATGGTCCCAGCCCTTAAAAAGCTTGTGGCCAAGTGCAGGAGGCAGAAATACACATGGCAATTAGACAGCACATAAAAATAAACTCCAGGAAGTGTCAAAGCCAGGCGCGCGGAACAGTGGAAGGGACAGGAAGACTCACTGGAGGACGCGCGAGTGGAGATGCGCCTCAGCTGCCTGAGGGGAAGTAAGATCTCAGAGGCGGGGGAAGGGAAGAGGCTTCCTGACAGGGAAAAGCACCGACACAGTCATGGTCCAAGGGGGGCGATGCACGGGGTGCTGGGGGCGCAAGTCGTCTCGAGTGGGGTGAACTTAGGAGGAGACGGGGACAAATGCTTGGGGTCAGATCACAGGCAGCTTTGGGAGTCATTCTGGGCAGTCTGGATTTGAACTGGAAGCATCAGCCATCAAAGCAGCAAGGTCCAGAGCTCACTGGCACCAGCAATTCTACTTCTAGGACTGACCCAGCTGTCTTGCCTTATGCACAAGAGAAATGATCTGTATGAAGGTTTTCCTGAAAACATTATCTTCACAGAAGCCTGAAAATGTCCATCCGGGGATCGGATAAATTATGATCCTGGACACCGCGGAATGTTATACAGTGGTGAAAAAGAAGAAGGCAATACTAAGAGTACTGATGGAGAAAACTCTTCAAAGTACCCTGTGATATAAAAATAGCAAGGAACAGAACAGAGTCATGACTGTCTGTTTGGGTTCTCTCTGGAGCAGACCCTTAGCCAGGCATTTGAGTCTGGGTGGGAGGTGTGAAGAGAGAGGGGCAAGGAAGGGGAGGGGAGGTGGCTGAGGCTTCGTGCCGCTGGGAGCCCTGTTCCCCCGTGAAAAGGAATCCTGGCTACACTCTGCTTTGTCTGCTGCAGGCTTAGTGCCCCAGCTCAGCAGGCTCACGGGAAGCCCTGGGCTGTACCGGTGCAGGTGTTTGTGGGAGGAAACGGGGCATACAGAAGAGCAGTGAGCTGGAGGTGGTAGGGGCCGGGCACCCACACTGTGAACCAGTCAGGAGGGATAAAAAGATATTATTTATATTTGCTTATCTGCGGATGGTCCCTGAGAAACTGGAACAGGGTGGATGAAAGAGTAGGAGGGGGACTTTTTACTATGTTTCTTTAGGAAAAAAAAATAAGCCTTTTATTTTGGAAACATATTTAGATTATTCCCAGTAGCAAAGATAGTACAGAGAGTTCCCATGTAACCCTCACCCGGTTTCTCCTAATGTTACCTTTTTATATAACAATGGCACGTTTGTCAAAACCAGGGAATTAACCCTGGTGTGTTACTATTAACTGAACTCTAGACTTTATTTGGATTTCATCAGTTTCATTGATGTCCTTTTTCTGCTTCATAATCTGGTCCAGGATATCACATTATATTTAGTCTTTGATTTTGGATCATCCATCATTATTTCCACTCTTTCCAAAATGATCAACCAGCCAGGTGAGATAGTGCCTGTCTATAATCCCAGCTACTCAGAAAAATGAAGCAGAAGGATCATAAGTTGAAGGCCAGCCTGGGTAACTAAATGGCACCCTGTCTCAAAAATAAAAAGGGCTGACCATATAGCTCAGTGCCAGAGCACTTACCTAGCGTGCTTGAGGCCTGGGTTCAATCCACAGCACCACAAAACAAAAACAAAAAGCCCAAAGTACACATGCCAAACTTATACTCGGCCTTAGAGTTGCCCTCTCAGACCACGGAGAGTCTACTGTGTACACGCCTTTTAACAAGCGACATCACCACGGGGAGGTATTAAAATTGTGACCAAAGGGTGAGGAAGTCAGGCTCGCTCCGAGTTAGGAGCCAGAATTCAAGCCTGGTTGTGCCAGATCCCTGCAGGCTTCCTGCGGCCTCACCTGACTGCAGGAGACGGGGCACAGAGGCACCTGACAGGTCCTGGCTGGACCCTGATCATTATGTGATTTCAGGCTCGGCCCTGCCAATTTCTGGGCCTCAGTTTCCCCATCTATACAACATGGGGCTTGGCTGGGTCTTCCAGGAGACTGACATGCATGAAGGGTCTCCGGCCCAGCGCTCCACTCTCCGCGATGGGCAGGAGGTCATGCACAGGACTCAGTAATTCCAAAGCCCCGTGGTGGGGAAGCATCCGTGGCGCCAAACATCTTGCTGGGAGCCACACTCCCAGACTGAAGAAGGCGGCCGGGGCCGGAGGGTCACCCCAGGAGCTGCCCCGCCGTTCTTCACAGTCTCGTGACGGAGACAAACGGCATCGGCACCAGGCAGGCCGCCCGACTCAGGCAGTCCGACCTCAGGGACAGACGCTTCACCTCCGCCCAGCTCTGCACCAAGCGTGGGGCTCCAGGGGCAGCACAGGGTGATGCCTGGCATACCCCCCGCTTCCCACGGTCTCCGGTCTGCGCTCTGACCGCTGTCACGGCACCGCTGAAGACGCTGTGCTGGCCTCCGGGCTGCCTGCACCTTGACCCTCCTCTCAGGGAGCAGCCTGGCACCATTCCCTGGTCTTCCCTACAGGGCTTCCCGCCTGGGGCCCTTTTGGGACTAGATGTCCCAATACTGGTGCGCCAACTTTAGAGTGTGCTCTTGCCATCCTGCCCCCCTTCTCCAACATGTCACAGACCGCCAGGCCCTGGGAAGGTGGCAGCCTTCCCACTCCACCCGGCCCTTCTTCTCTCCCCCTGCCCTTGGCACAGGTGGACCCACCTTGCTCTGGTGAAGCTGGTTCCTGCCCCCCACCTCCCTGCCCCACCCCCATCATTACTAAAATAGCTCATGGCCAGGTCATGTTCAGAAAATAGTCTTGCTCCCCTCTAGCTACCCCGTGTGCGCTCCCTGGAATTTTCCACGTGGTCTTCCGAGACGGCCCCACTTCCCCTTGCAGTATACATGATACAACTAGGACTCACACAGTCGCACCATGCATCACACTTTCTTCACATGACACACAAGAGCTTGTCCTCAACCCTGAGAGCCCCATGGAGGGGTTGGTTATGATCATTAACGCACCCATTTTACAGATGAGGAAAGTGAGGCACTGAGGATAAATCGTCGCCAATGTCAAGAGCTGGAATTCAAATCTAGGGTGTCCAAGCAGGGTCTATGCTCTTGACCTCCCTCCTTCTTGCCTCCAGCTGTGAGCTCCTCTCTAAAGAGCTCGCCCAGCCCTGTGTTCCTGCACCATTCACTCAAGCAAGCATCGCCCAATCCTGTCCTGACTGGCACCAGACTCCCCAGTGCACCCGCTCATGCTTTCCAGGACAGCCCCCTCAGGCCGTGTGGTTCCTGGCTCTGCTGTCCCCCTCTGCCTAGGGCCAGCTGCCGGCTCAGCCCCCACCGGTGCCCCTGGAGGTACCCAGCTCCAGTAACTCTGAACTTTGCCAGTGCTGTGCTCAGGTGAGCTGTCCGGGGCCCCACGGGAGAGACACCTCACGGCTTGGTGCTAGCTTTCTGATAGGCGTTTGCTTACTGTTTCACTCACTCATTCCTCAGTCCAGCAGAAGTTTGTAAATACCTTCTACAGCCAGGCAGGGGCTCATGGCAGAGTCTTGCAGGGGACACCAGCCAGAGGTGCCATCAAGGTGAACCCATCGTCCCCACCCCTCATACAGTTCCTACTGCAGCGAGAAGGGGGCTTCTAGAGCTTTTGGTGACAACAGCTGGCTGCAGCACGGGGCCATGGGTCCGCCCCCGCTGATGTAGCAAAGTACTTTCAGGACAAGTTGCTGTGAGGGGAGATGGCTGAAGTGGGGTCCAGCCTGGTGGGGGTTTTAGGAGTAGAGGGAGGTGCCAGTGGTAACCTGTCTGCCTGAGCTGCAAGGTCAGAGGTGGCTTGCTATCTAGGGATGATGTCCTCTCAGGGAACAGCCTGCAGCCTGCCTGCGGGTCCCTGAGAATGCTGGGGTGACCATGGGCCTCTTCTTCCTCGTCTGCATGCCTCGTTCCTGAGTTACACCACCCAGCTGACCCTGAGTTCATTCTACCATCAACCTGCAGGAACTCATGAATCACTAAATCAAACTCCCATTGCACAGATGTGGAACTGAGGCTTCGAGGGGTGCTGGAAGGTAAAATTTCAGTTAAAAATTCATAGTTAAAATTTTGCAAATCTAATTTTCAAAATCCAATGGATGGCTATGCTCCAAAATAGCTCCCAGAGGGTCACATGTCCTAAGATCACACTCTGTCTAGTCTATCACCTTCTAGAGCGATGCGAGGCTCACCTTGTGTAATTCCGGGTACCGCTGTACAGTGTGTCCGGGCTAGGTTACGGAAGATACTGTAAAACCATTTTGCTCTTATGCCATGAGGCACTCAAGTAGCCCCGTCTAGTGGTCCCCGTGGCCTCTCGCTAGTGGGCAGCTCAGACTGCCAGCTCTGCCCTTTGAGATCACAGATGTTCACTCTGTCTGCCCTGGGCTGCTGCACTGGAACTGCGTCAACTGTGGTCTGAATGTCCGTGGCCTCCGAATCCCACATGGGGGCAATATAACTGCCACTGTGATGGCACTGCGGGGCGGTCCCCATGCTGTGGTCTTGGGAGCAGATTCATTGTCACAGGCTAGGCCTGGCCCTCATGGTCTGGCTCTTCCCGTGCTTCAGAACGGTAAGCGCAAAGCTCCTGTCCACAGGTCTGCAGTGTTCTTGTACAGAGCACAAAGCAGCCTGGGAAGCATCCCTCTGGCCTCCTCCTTTGCCAGCTGCACAGCCCTGGGCAAAGGATCCTCTCTCTGGCTTCCTTTCACAGAAGATGAGGCCCCAGCCTCCTGTCTCCTCTGGGCTCTCTCTCTCTGTACACCATGGTCCAGATTATGACGGGCCCAAGTGGCAAAGCAGAATCTGGCTTTAAGTCTCTCTGCCACCTGTGTGACCTTGAGTCAGGTGCTTCCCTCTCAGAGCCACTGTACATGTGGACAGTGACAGAGGTACCAAGTGGAAGTGTTACTATAACCATGAAGACTGCAGTGAGCGGCTCCATCCGCACCTGACACTGTGCCTGCCCAGCAGACTGCGGCGGGGCCGAGAAGGCCGTCTGTACACAGGACACGGGGCCCAGAGAGGCGGAGTGACTTTCCCAGCTGGAAAACAGTGGAGCTAAGATTTGCACCCCAGTGACTGCTCAGAGCGAGGATATGCTGGGTGAGGGCCGGTTCCTTTCTGCCAGCGGATTCCCATGAGTGGAAGTCCGGCAGGGAACCTGAATCGCGCTGATACGGGCCAGCCCTCCATGCACACGCAGCTGTCAAGGGCTCTTCGTTCACCTGAAGGAACCCACCCCCTCCTGCGGGCCGGTGCTGCCTCGGCTTCTTCATACCTTTCTTGTCTCTCTCCAGCAGTTCACTCAGCCCCAACAGCACTGGCTTTCCTGGCCCTGAAACTCACAAGCACTGTGATCACTTGCTCACTTGGGGCCTTTGCACTTGCTGGGCCATCTTCCTGGAATACTTTTCACTCTTGAGATCCTTTCAGTGAGGTTACTTCCTTGGAGAGACTTTCCTTGGATCTTCAACCCGGTGCAGGTGGTCCCTGTAACATGGCTACCTGGTCCTGTTCCTTGTGAAGCTTAGGGCTGTCACAGGCGATCTCTGTTTGCATGGTATCCCTGCCCCTTCCTTACTGACCATGAGCTGTGAGCACCGCTGGGTTGGCTGTGTCCTCAAGGCCAGCCATGATGCTGGCACGCGGCAGGCAGTGCCCCAAGCTCCCTTTCTCAGCGCGGTGGGGTAGGTGGGGAAGTGCGGTGGCAGCCACTGCAAACCCATTTTGCCAGCGAGGCCACACAGACCGAGGAAGGAGAAGCGATCTCCAGCGATCACCCTAGGGCTAAGCTTTAGACCTTGGCTCAGAGCCCCTTCCTCTGTAGCACCGCCTGGCCCCGCCAGGGAGCCTGCTGGCTGCTGCTTGGTATTCTGCCTGGGACCGCTTGGACGAATAAAATATTTATCTGCGGCTGGAGGTTTGCAGAGGACATTGAAGATGGATCGTGTTTTCATGTGCCTATGAAATCTAATTGGATTCATTGTAGGATATTTGGTTTCTCGGAACAGACACATCATCTTCTCAAGGAGTGGCAGCCTCTGCCACCTAGGACTGGGCAGGGCTGGTGGGGCCTCAGGCACCCATGGGCCAGATCCAGCTGGGTCTCTGGGTGCTGGGGCTGGGAGCCGGCAGGAGTCTGTCTGGCCTCTCCCGAGCTGCCTCATTTCCGCTGAGGTTCCCAGCCAGAGGTGCCCGCTCTGATTCCTGCAGAAAGCTGCCCCTCCCCTCCCTTGCCTGAGCCCCAGGGACAGCTGCTTATTCCTTTCTCACCCAACTGTTACAGCCCCCAGCCCTGCTCCTCTTCCCTCCCGCTTCCCCTACTCCAAAGTAAGAACGATTTTCCTAAAGTTTCCTAAGTTTCAAGTGAGCAAGGAAAGTCTTTTCCCTCCTTAGGCTTCAGTTCCCCAATCTGAACAGAAAGAGATAGGTTCCAGCAGTTTTCTCAAACCCAACTAACCCCGTAGACCTCAAATACTTTTTTTTTGTTGTTGTTGTTCTTTCTAAGATTGGCTCTCACTGTGCAGTTCAGGATGGTCCTGAACTCACTATGTAGACCAGGTTGGTCTTGAACCCACAGTGATCCTCCTGCCTCAGCCTCCAAAGTGTTAGGATTATAGACATGTGTCACCACACCTGCTCTCAAATACAATTTTTATGGGGTAATTTTTTTTTTTTTGAGACAGGGTCTTGCTTTGTAGTTCAGGCTGGCCCTGAGCTCACTATGTAGCCCAGGCAAGCCTGGAACTCGGCAATCCTCCTGCTTCTGCCTCCTGAGTGCTGGGATTACAGGTGTGAGCCACCATGCCCAGCATTGTGGTATGTGGTACTGTTTGCTGGTGGGTGTGAGTCACCATGCCCTGCATTGTTGTTTGTGGTTACTGGGATCAAACTCAGGACCTTGTGTTTGTGAGGCAGGCGCTGGAACCACTGAGCTAAATCTCTGGCCCAAGGATAATATTTTGTAATGTCCCTCTTTGCTCTCCTAAAATACAATGTATAGATAATATTACCCACCCAGACAGTTAAGTAAAAAATAACAATGTATTAACAAGCATAAAGGAAAAGTAAAAGACAAATGAATATAAAATGACACATATTATCAAGCAGAAAGGCTGGGACATCCCCTAGAAAGCATGGTGTAGGAATCAGATGTGTGCATGTCCACACAGAATGTGTGACAGTTACAAATGGAGACAGAAATAAATCAGCTACTCAAATAGAAGACTCTCAAGTGGGAAGGGTGCTCTTTCTAATGTGGTGACTGACTCTTGGCAAAGTTCTGAACCAAGAGACAAAGCACATCCCTTCCTTGGAGTGCACAAGAATTGCTCCTGGGATATTAGGATCAATCAGGAACTATTTGGTGCTTACATGTGAAAGTAGAAGAGTCCAGGCTCAGGCAATTATAAGCAGTTCCCTCGCCTCTCTGCCCAGGAGTAGCTGGTGGGACATTTGAGAGTCACATGGGATGCAGGTGGAATGACTTCAGTGTGACAGGGTAGCCAGCACACTACCAGGTCCCTGTCCTTTAAATGCTAATACCAACCTAACTACTGTAGCAACAAGAGATGGCCTCTAGGGGGCGGAGCTGTCCCCGAGAGCCACAGGGCTACAGCCCCAATGGTGGATACAGAGCTTGCCACCACCCGTATTTCCTGCATCTGTGGCAGTCATGGCTAATTGAAACGTCACTTTCTCACCAATCTTCAAACTTATACTTTGAGTAATCCACTGGAACTCACTCATGAGCAGAAATTTGGCTCAGAGTTGACGTTTCCTCAACTCTTGCACATACTTATGGTCCCTGAAGAGCTACCTGAGAGATCTGCCAGGTTCTTCTCACCTTCACCTATGGAAGGTCCAGCCTTCCTTCTCTGTCTCTACCCCATGGCTCCCCCTGGCTGGCAGAATGCAGCTCTGCCCCATGCCTGATGATGCCAGCTCTGAGTCGACCCAGAGATGACAAGCAGATCACTTCAGACGGCAAAGGAGGCATGATCCTATTTGACCCTTACACAGTATTCGGGGCAGGTAGGAGAGAAGGTAACAGCCCCATCTTACAGATAAGGAAACAAAGGAACTTATAAAGTCACAGAGCTGGTTAGTAGTCAGCACTAGATCCAGTACTCATCTTGGCCAGCCTGTGCTTTCCAGCTCTGCCTAGGTCAACGATAGTGAACCTTTTGGAGCTTTCAGTGCTAAGAAACAACTCTGTGGCACATGTGCCATAGGTTCACCACTACTGTCCTAGGTAATTTAGTCACAGGGGCCACGCGTTATTTCTCAGAAACCCCAATCCCACCCAGAACAACAAGAACTACAGTAAGACAGCATTTGTCTCCTTTGAAATCCTGGTTCCACCACTTGGAGCTGTGTAGCCAGGGGGAGGTGAGGTAACTCCTCTGGCACCTACTTTCTCATCTGTCAATGGAAATGCCAGCATCACCCTTGCAGAGCAGCCGAGAGGGTAAATGAGTCGACCTGCACAACACTAGAATGTAAGCAGTAGTGAGCGCTTGATAGATTTCGCCTGGTATTAATATTGCAGAGTCCCAGCTCTTGCCACCCAAATGCCCTGCTCTTTGGTTATGTTCTGTTCTCTAACAAACATCACTCCTCTGACTCTATCACCTCAACCAGATTTATCTTACCTTCTTGGGTTTCTAGAAAGTTCTAACCGTGCTTCCATTTCTTTCTGAGTTATTCCTTACCTCTTATGCCTCTGCCCATGCTGTTCCCTGTGGCTGGAAAGCCCTTCCAATCTTGTCTTCCAGCCTAACATTTTCACTTGTAAGAAGTGCCTCCTCTGGGAGGTCTGCCTTGAGAAACAGACTGGATCAGAGGTTACCACAGTCCTTGGTTCTTCTCTCTAACCCTTGAACTTGAACAGAAAGTCCTGACCCCAACAACCAGCAAATACATGTTCATTTTACAGACTTGTATAACATTTACAAAAATGGCCGTGTTGTGAGCTATATGGCCCACCTCAACAAATACCACAGAAACAATGCAATAACTGAAAATCACTCCCCCTGTTTGACAGTTACATCCTTCTAAATAGTTCATGGGTGAAGAAGAAGCCAAATTAAAACAAGAAAACATTAGAACTGAATGGCAGTGAATATACAATATATCAAAAGGGTGCACTGCAGCTAAAGCATTACCTAGAGAGATATTTATGGACTTTAGTGTTTATGTTAGAAACAAAAACATAGGCTGGAGATGCAGCTCAGTGGTGCTGCACCTGCCCAGAAAGTACAAGGACCTGAATTCAACTCCTGTACCCCAAACAAAACAAAAAAGTTGGAAAAGGAACACCCAAGAAAGGCAAGTACAAAGGAGAGAGAATTTGTGCAACTCCATGTGCGTCTCCCAGGCACAGCACGGCCTGGGCTTACTGGTGGAGGCTGTCGGTCATGGCAGGTGAATGAATGCATGCGGGGGCTAGAACAATTTTGTTTTTTCCCGATTCCATTTTCTTTGTCAGTGTTTCTCTAGTTGAGTTCTTACAGCACCTGAGTCAGATGGGACCACCCGTATCTAGTGGATGACACCACAGAATCTACATTTTCTTACAAGCTTTTGAGTGATTCCATGCATAATGACCTTAAAGCCAAGGGTAAGGAGGCTTAAGAATGTTCTGGGGAAACCTGTGAGTCAGGTGTTTCTGTCACAAGAACCCACACTTCTCCTTAGCAACTTTCCTCTCCACCAATGTTTCCAAAGCCAGCTCCAAGACACTTTAGCAAAGTGATCATGTCCCAAACCCAGGCCTTGGTTTACCTACCTATAACATGGGCACAAAGGTGATTATTCCTCTGTGCCCCTAAGTGCGAGAGCTTTTATCCTAGCAACTCCTCCTAGGGCACAGGTAGTCTTCCTGTTATGGGTTTGGCTGTTATTCCTTAGAAGCACACAGCTCAGAAAAGCTGTCCTCTCTCGCACCATTTGAATACAAGTACCTGGGAGGGTGGGCCGGGTTTTCTTATGGCTCCTGTTTACAGATGATGAAACTGAGGCTCATCACGGGTACTTTGGCCTGAGAAGTCTTCAGTCTGCCCCTGGAATCACTTGAGGAAGGCTAGAATTTCTGCCTACTCCTCCTGGGTTCCTGGAGTATGAGCGTGCGTGTGTGCACGTGTGTGCATGCGTGCGTGGGTATGCTGGGTGGGTGGGGTTATGGCTGGGAGCCCTTGACTCCGTGCTTTCTGGGACATTAGCCTGGAAGAGGTCTCAAGCTGCTCAAGTGTTCCCACTCACTGCACTTCCAGGGTGCTGCGGGGCAGGGGTGGCCTGAGGTCATCTAGCGAGGGACCTCAGGGCTCTTGCCCAAAGGCCCCGGGCTCTCCTCTGCTGACCCTCCTCAGCAGGTTAGAGTCCCCACCGCCACGGTGCTATTGCAGTGGCGCTCCCACGATTGCTGTATTTGCAGTTGGCAACCTCTGAGCTGGCAGCAAGTGATCGCCTTGGAGGCTGGAGTTGGGCAGGCTGGGTTCCAGCACTATTGGCTTAGCCAGGCTTGGGGCCTCAATTCCTCCAAGCCTCTTGCTTTTATCCAAAAAAGGTGGGAGATAATAATAATCATGGCACCTGTCTCATTAAGTGGACTGTGAGGCCAGAGTGACCACACACGTTGGACTGTCCGCAGGGAGTGGGCTAAATTCACCGCGCCCCTACTCTGCACCATGGCCCAGAACAGCGGTACTGACATGATGGCTTTGTTAGGACCCCTCAGGCCCCGGGCTCTGCGCGTGAGAGTTAGGTTCACTCGCTGAGCAGCCATTAACTGGGTACATATTTTGTACCGAGCAGTCAAAGGTCTGAGTACAGCAGTGAAGACCACGGAAAACCTCCTCACCAGCTGGGGAGACAGGCAGACAATGAATGTATAATGTAATGTTAGGTAACATCACCTTCAGGAGCAAACCGGGGCAGGTAAGGAAAGCTGGGTGTGATGGGGGTGGGGAAAGACTCGGGGCAGGTTGGTACCTGACGAGGACTGTGCCGCGTGGAGGAGCCGCAGGCACAACAGCCGGCACGTGGCTCTGTGTGCGCATGTGCAGGTGTGGGGCGGCGAGGCTGGAGCAGAGGGAGCCAGGGGAGGGACGAGGCCCCGGGCAGCTCACGCAGGCCGGAGCCCGCGGGATGAGCATTGTCCCCGGCTGCGGGGCCAGAGCCGGGTGGTGGGGCCGCGGCCCAACCCAGGCAGCCGCTCACGGGTGCTCATCCCTCCACGTGGCCGCGACAGGTGCTGCTGGAAGCTGGCGTCATCCCGGATGAGAGGTG
Source organism: Thryonomys swinderianus (assembly GCA_004025085.1). Taxonomy (NCBI): domain Eukaryota; kingdom Metazoa; phylum Chordata; class Mammalia; order Rodentia; family Thryonomyidae; genus Thryonomys; species Thryonomys swinderianus. The sequence continues at coordinate 32,621 of PVIC010001580.1, forward strand.
TGTCGGGGAGAGGCCCCAGCCCCAAGCTTTCAGAAGCGGAGCCCCCGAGGATGTGGGCGGCAAGCAGGTCGAATGTGGGTCACAGAGAAGCCGGGTGGGGCGCCGGAAGGGGTGGCGGAGGCACCCGGCGGGGCGGGCCGCGGGGGCGGCCTCTCCATGGAGACGCCTTCAGGCGCCGCGGAGTTACTCACGGAGGCCCGCGCGCCCTGGAGCGGCTCAGCGGGCCGTGGCGTCACAGCCGGCGGGAGGCGCCGGGTCCCTCTCAGGAGCGGGGCGGGGCCGGCGCGCTCGGGGCCCAGGCTGCTGCGCGATCCCTGGGCCGGGCAGCCCCGGGGCAAGAGTGCAGAGGGCCAAGACAGACACCCGCCGGCATCTCCCCAGGCTCCGCGTCCCGTCCTGGTCAGGAACACACAGCCCACCGAGGGGCGGGAGGATGGCAGAGACCGCAGCCCGAGAGGTGTGTCAAGGACAAGGAGAGTGCTTGGTGGGCAGAGGGAGCCGCCTGGGTCTGAGCTCTAAAGGACAAGTAGAAATGGACAGGATGAGGGGTGTTGAAGGCATAAGGAAGAACAGATGGGGGCTGCAGGAGCCCGGTTCCTTGAGTGGACAGCAGGGTCCTGGGCACAGGCTGTGCCTGTCTCGGGGCTGTCGAGACACAGGCTAGGGGTGGACGTACACACTTGCTGTGTGACTTTGAGCAGGTCCTCTCCCTCTCTGAGCCTCTCTTCCTCAGCTTGACAACAGAGATTGTGTCTCATTTCAAGACACATTTCAAGGGCTACAAGGGCGCAGGCATAAAACAGTCAAGGGCTGACGGAGCCCCTGCTTCCTTCCCTCCCATGTGCTAGCTTCTGTTTTGGTTTCTCACTTTACTCAGTTTTTTATTTTTTTAATTGAGACAAAAGTCTCACTAGGTAGTTCAGAGTGGCTTTGAACTTGCTGTGCATCCCAGGCTGGCCTTCAATGCACAGTGATCCTCCTGCTTCAGCCTCTGGAGTGCTGGATCACAGGGTTGCACGTCACACCTGGCTTCTCACCTGCTCTTTAAAGGAACTCTGGCCTGTGTCCAGCCTGGTGTTGGGCAAGCGCCGTCTGATCTGCTAGCAGCTGGCTTACCCTGACAGTCTGTCCCTGCAGCCCTGGCTGGCTCCCTCCCTAGCACCCCCACTCTGGGCTCTCTCTGGAGACCCCAGAGAAAACAAGGACAGGAATCCGGGCCAGTCCTGTCCTCCCCGCTCTCCTGAGGCTCCCACATCACCAGAACATCTCCTGACCGCATCGCACATCACGATTCAGCAGCTCCCAGGGGCAGGTGTTCGCTTCACGGTCTAACAGGTGAGGAGGTTGAGGCCTAGGAAGGAGGGCGCTGCCCAGGTTCACACAGGGAGGGAATGGAGCAGTCAGAGTCCCAGGCAGGTACTTCCTGGCTCCCCTGGGCCCTTGGCCAGGTCTCCTTCCGCACACAGTCCGCTCCTGGTGTTCCTCATCCCCTTCTGATCTAACCACTCTGACCCTGATGAATCTGAGTGCTCTAGTCCCACAACCCCCTGGAGCTCTAGACCAAGTGAGGACCTCATGGAAATGACACAACCTCCCATCCACAGCTCTCAGCCCTTCTGGCTTCCTTTTCCTTCTTGAGACACTGTCTCAGGGCCTTTGCACAGGCTATTCCTTCTACCAGGAATGCTGTGCCCTGGACATTCACATGGCTACTCTTTATTCAGGGCTCAGCCCTAATGCCACCTCCTCAGAGAGGCTTCCCTTTGACTCCCTCCCCACTGCCAGCTTCCCAAGCTTTTTCTTTCTTTCTTTTTTTTTTTTGAGACAGGGTCTCACTTTGTAGTTCAGGCTGGCTCTGAGCTCACTATGTAGTCCAGGCAAGCCTGGAACTCAGCAATCCTCCTGTCTCTGCCTCCCGAGTGCTGGGATTACAGGCGTGAGTACCACATACCACAATGCTGGGTGTGGTACTGATTGCTGGTGGGCATGAGTCACCACACCTGGTATTGTTGTATGTGGTTACCAGGGATTGAACCAGGGACCTTGTGCTTGCTAGAGAGGCGCCAGAACCACTGAGTTAAATCTTAGGCTCTTAATAACAGTTCTTTATATATGCTGCTTATTATCTTTGTTTTTGGTCTTAACTTTTCCACTACACCGAGATCCTTGTGAAAGCTGGGACTGAGTCTTTTGCAATATCCTAGGGCTGAACCAGTGCTTGAAACATAGTAGGTACTTAATAAATATCTGTTGGGCAAATGGATGAATAATTAAAGGAGTAAATGAAGGAATGAATGACCTGCCATCCTGGGGACCTGCTGCCTCCTGGCAGCACCCCAGATCTCCTCTGAAAGACTTACTGTTCTGCGTATCATTCTACTGGCAGCCCTAGTACCTGAGCCAGACACTGCGGTTCCCTGCCTCCCCTCCCTGGTCCCTACAGTTCCCCCTGCTGCCTCCAGCCCATCGGCCAGGCTGGCGGTTCCTTCCCTGGCTAGATTTCTTTCTCCCTGGTCCCCCTCCCCTTCCAGGAGGATCACTGCAGCCCAGCCCTCCAGTCCCACCACCTGACCACGGGTCCTTCCACCCTCATCCCTAGTGGTGACCACACAGGCTACAGCCCACTAACAAGGGGCCTTTATGACAGGACTTGAAGTTTCTGCAGCCTCAACCCCACTACACATCTAGGCTTCTGCTCGGTGACAGCCGGCAGGTGTCTGGCCTCCACACCTTCACGAGCAGTCCCCACCGCCACAGGGCCTCCTCTCCGGGGTCTGCCTGGCTGCTCACATCCAGGCTCTGCACCCCCTTCCCGAGGACTCTTCTCTGCCTGAACGTACTGCCTCCACTCCTCTGGTCTCTTCTGGCCCAGGCCATGCTGCCCTCAGCCTGGGCCTTCAGCCTGAAGAAGCACAGAGCGATCACATGTTGGACAGACCCCGTCCTAGGACCTGACACACTTCACCTCCTGGCCTCCACACGGGTAAGGAGAAGGACACAGGGGTCAAACGACCTGCCCAAGGCCACAGACAAGTATTGAGTGGAGCCAAAATTTGAACCAGATATATCTGATTCTAGAAATTGTAAACTATCTGATAACAGAGACTTTTCTTCCTGGATAAGAACAGCCTAACACACAGGGCCAGTGTGAACAATAAATGGTCTAAGGGGAAGCATTTTGACAAGATTGTAGGGACAATGATTATGACACAGTGCCACAGATTGGTAGGCAGAAGACACAGAGACCTGTGCTGGGAGCTGGGCGATAACTCATCTGGGTCCAATTTGCCCCACTCCTGGCCCCTCCGCTCTGCCAGCTTCACAGCGCTGGCAAAGCTTTCCCAGTCTGATGGGGCCCAGAGAGGGGCGGTGCCGGAGCGGGCGCTGAGACTTCAATGGGCGACAGGTGGCCTGTGATGAGGGCCTGTGTGGTGGATGCGGTTTGAAGTTCCTGGGGCTTCAGAGGATGCAGAGAACTGCTCTGAACCTGGTCTCTGGGGCTGGCTGGATCGTGAAGGACACAGATTTTATAAATACCTCAGCCCCTGCCAGGGTCACGTGGCATGGGGAATTAGATAGGAGGCAAATTTGGAGGACGGGGAGGGTTTCAGCTGGGCTCGCGGCCCTTTCGGAGATGCAGAGAGTTCATGGTCAGGGCGGGTAGGGCTGAATGGGCTTCTCGCACCATGGCCGCTACTGAGCCCAGGCTGGCGTGTGGGCAGGCGTCTGAGGTAGAAAGCTCAGGCCTACTCTGAGTCAGGGACCACTGGCTTACATCGTGGGAGTCCACACAGCTGCAGTTCCAGAAGTTCAGGGGAGGCGGTCTGACCCCACTCCTCACGTCCACGACTGCCAACCATCTGGAGCCAGGGTCAGGTCCAATGTGGGATAGAAGTCTAGGCTCACTGTGCATCCAGACACCCCAAGTAGGTTCACCTCTTATACTTCGTCTCCCTTAAGGACAAGCCAGTGCCCCTCCTGCCGTGACACAGGGCTCCAATCTAGGACTCTCCTCTCTCCAGGGAGGAGCTGTGGGCATGAGTCTCAGTGTGGTAGAGAGCAGGGAGGTGAAGGCCCCCCAAGGGGCTGCTATTCTGGGCCTCTGGAAGTCACAGCGTGGGAGTTAAATATAGGGGACATCACGTGGCAGGCTGTAGGTGGTTAATGACCCTGCGGGAGGCGAGTCAGAACCCAGAGCAGCAGGCATGGCAGGGTTGGGGTGGGGGTGGAGGGGAGGCCAGCTTGGTCCCCACCCTCTCTGTGACCTCAGGCTCCTGGCTGTTCCATCCTGTGGGTGCTGCTCCGTAGCTGTGATGGACAAGGGCAGAGGCCCTTCCCCAGGCAGAGCGTGGGGGGATCTTGTGAACACCACTGTCACCTCCAGGCTCAAAGCCGTTTTGGGCCCCTGAGACCCAGGGCAAATATAACCTCTATGAAGCCTCCCCCCAAGCGACATCTCCCCCGGGTCCCTAGGTGCTGTCTGCACAGTTCTGAGCTCACCTCAGCCTGGATCCCGCTCTGCCATGCAGGAGGCTTGGCCTTGGTTGTCGACCCCACTGGACTGGAGCCCGAGAGCCAGGCGCTGTCACTCACTCTACAGTGTCATGGCTCTTCTGAACCTCAGAGCCTCTGGAGACCAGGATTGCAGCGGCCTCCACCACTACTGTCCTTAGAAATGGCCCTGAGAACGTGATCAGTCTGCACACAGCGGCACAAACAATTGTTTCATCTTCCTTTCCAGGATGGTGAAAGTCATACTCCTCTTTGGTTTCCTTTTTTTCTTAGTCTATTAGGAAGCTCAGAGGCAAAGCATGATCTTAGAATGGTCTCCTTTCTCTCCTGATATTATTTTATATGGGAGTGAAGAAAAAAGGAAAAGAGAAAGAAATGAATCAGGAAGTCTGCACAGTTTAGACTCAGCTGAAAATGATAATCGCCAGAGTCTGTACAGGGAGTGCCCAGCTGGTGACAGGCCTCAGTGAGGGCTGGGACCTGCCACTCATCAGCTCCTGTCATCCCCAGAGAGAGGGTCCACTGTTCCCACCGCGCACAGGATGCACGGAGAGCCTCACTGGCCTTCCTTCAGCTACAGAGCTGGAAAGCTGAAGGGCAGAATTATAACCCAGCATGTCCGACTCAAGCTGAAATACGCTATGCAGCTTATCTCAGAAGCCAAATCTTTGACCAACACAGAAGGAACTAGGGTCACTGAGCCTGGGGGTGGAGGGAAGAGGCGAGATAGAAGGGAGGTCTGCCGCCTGAGGTCAAGGAGATGGGACTTGTGCTCTGGGGGCTGCACGATCGAGGGAGGAATCAGGGCACAGGAGGCCAGCTCCAGCTCAGTGAAGACACCTCCCAGGAGTCAGAGCCCCTGCTCACGGGAGTGGGCTGCTCTACCCGACATGCCCCGTGATGGGCTACAGAATCCACTCCCGCCAGAGATGGAAGGGGAGAGCACCAAAAAAGAGACTCAACAAGGTGAGCGGCTCACCCCATTGGCTACCGAGCCATCAAACTGTTCCTGGAGGTTCTCATGAGCAGTAGGGCTCCCCTCCTGGGATCCATGAGGAATAACAGTGAGTGGCAGGGCTTCTGCCGGCACCCAGCATCTACCAGATCACGGATGTTTAAGAACCTATCGTGAGAATCCAGGTGCCGCAGTGCACACCTGTAATCCCAGCACCCTGGCAGGCTGAGGGAGGAGGATTACAAATATGAGCCCAGCCTGGGCAATTTACTTTATATCCCTCTCAAAATGAAAAATACAAAAAGGGCTGAAAATGAATGTTCCTTAGTGCCCTGGATTTAATCCTCTGTAACACAAAAAAGAAAACAATAAACAAAAACCTACAATGAGTCAAAGAGTCTTGCCCAAGGAAGAATTGTCCTACTTGAAATGCCAGTGTGTCCCGGCTAAAAAAACATGAGATTTAGGAATTAGTGCAGAATTGGAACAGACAAAGAGATCAATGAGACAGAGCAGAGTTCCCAGAAATAGATCCATAAATACATTAGACACTTAAACATAAAACAGAGATGGTATTTCAAATGAGAGAGAAAAGGACAAAGTATTCAATGTGTGCTGCTGGGACAACAGGCTAACCATCTAAAAACAAGGTTAGATTCCTACTTCACACCACATGCAAAGTAAGTGACCTAACCTGGATTAAGAATTTAAATATGAAACACTAAAGGAAAGTAAAAATTTAAAATTATTAGGGCTGGAAATTTAGCTCAGTGGTTCTGGTGCTTCCCTTGCAAGCACAAGGTCCCAAGTTTGACCCTCGGTACAAAAAAAAAAAAAAAAAATCAAAATTATTGTAGGGAGCCGGGCGTGGTGGCTCACGCCTATAATCCCAGCACTCGGGAGGCAGAGACAGGAGAATTGCTGAGTTCGAGGCTTGCCTGGGCTCCATAGTGAGCTCAGAGCCAGCCTGAATTACAAAGCGAGACCTTGTCTCAAAAAGAAAAAAAAAAATTATTGTAGGGAAATGTAGGGCATCTTTATGATCTTGTGTGGGGAAGGCCTTTTTTTTTTTTTTGAGACAGGGTCTCGCTTCGCAGTTCAGGCTGGCCCTGAGCCCAGGCAAGCCTGGAACTCAGCAATCCCCCTGTCTCTGCCTCCCGAGTGCTGGGATGACAGGCGTGAGCCGCCACGCCCGGTGGGAAGGCCTTCTTAAGCAAGTTGCACAGAAGTAAAAACAATTAAAAAGGAAAGTGATATGTTTTACTAAAATGAAACTTTAAACTTTTGAATGAAGAAGACACTGGGAAGAAATATTTACAACAAATATCACAAGAATTAATATCTACAAATATAAACCTCTTTTTCACACTAATAAGAAGAGATTAGTGATTCATAAAAAATTGGGCAAAGTATATCAACAGGCATTTTGTACATGAGGAGATTCTTATAACTATGAGCCACCTAAGGAGACACTCAGTTTCTTTTAGAGTCAGTGATACTAGTAACACATGATACTTTCTCCCAGTACACTGGCAGAGTTAAAGAGTGGTAAATCAGCTGATGATGAGGTGCCGAGTATGTGGGCACTTAGAGATACACCACAAACAGGGTTCAAAGTGGCATCGTTACCAGAAAGGACAATTCAGCAGCATTTATTAACAGAAAACCACACACCCACAAGGATGTCTAGGGTAGCACCTTGAATCAGAAACACCAGGACGTCCACCAGCAGTAAGAGGGGCAAAATATGGGATAAACATACAATGGAATCCTATTCCAAGAGAAATGTGTGAGCTAATTCATACCTGGGTAGGTAGCATAAGTACTAAAAGCAAGATGCAAACATAGTTAATTGATCAAACAACTGAGATAAGGAAATCTTTCAAGCACCCCTCCCCCAAGCTTGAGCTTGGGAAAATTCCTTCTTATGGGGAATTCAGCCTTCCTTCCTTCTGTCCCTCCCCTCAGCCTCCTCTGCACCAAACACACCCGCTCTGTGCTGGTGGGTACTGGAGGTGAGCTCCAGGCCCCAAGTTCTGTGCTTGCTGTGGGATGGACCCTACTATGATTTGAGTTCCATTAGGGCCCCCTAACCTTGTCTGACACTAAGCCCTCCCCTCAGACCAGGTGCCACACACTGTCTCTGTGTGCCAGTCCCGCCAGCTGCACAGGCTGCTGGGAGGTTCCCAGAAGAGCATGGATTAGGCAGCTTTGTCTCCTAGGTGACACAGGCCTCAGCTGAGGGGCAAGATGTGCTGGCTTCATTTTCCTTTCCCTCTGCTTCCCTCCATCATTCTGTCTTTCTCTCTTTCTCTTCCTCCCTTTGCTTTGGTGATAGGTAAGTGGTAGTAGAGGGTACATCTAATTCTCTGGGCCTAGGAGCTGCAGCCTCCTGGGCCGGGATGGGGAGTCAGGTCTCAGGATGCAGCAACCACAGAGCAGGTGGCCACCTCCTCCCCAAAGCCAAGTGACTGCCAAGGGCAGCGGCCACAGCCATGTCTAGGGCCTCAGATGGCCACAACAGGGCCCTGGAGAGAGAATGGCCAAGAACAGCCTAATTAGGCATGACAGTAGTCCCAAGAGGCATATTAAGCTGAAGCCATTAGGGTGGCTGATGGAGGAGCAGCCAGAGCTGGCCCAGCCACCAACCCCCACAGGGACACTTGGCTCTGAGGCTGAAGTCTGTCTGCCTGAAGGAATGTCTATCAGCTAGGGCTGCCAGGTGCTGCCCTGGCCATGGCCACTGTTCCTGCTGCGAAGTGGCTGCGTGGACTCAAGGCAGCAGTTCTAGGCCCACTCCTGCCTCTCATATTGCTGTCACCCTTGGGGCTTCCCATCTCTCCTTGGGCCTCACTTCTACTGATGACAGCCAACCTGTCAGCCCCTTGCCACCGTTTCTTCTGGACCTACCAGAGGTGGAGAAACAGAGGCTCAGGGATGGTGCCTTTTCTGAGGCCACACAGTTCACAGGTCTCTCTCTTTGACACCTACTTCTGATTGTAACACAATACTAATTTCTCATCTCCTTAGAGCCTAGGCCAACATAATGGCAGAGGGGTGGGGCCTCAAGCCTTGGGAGAGAAAAAGCACTACAAGAAAACTGACATAGGTATGGAGGCTGAAGCAGGAAGATCACAAGTTCAAGGTCAGTCTGAGCAAGGTAACATGACCTGTCTCAAAGTGAAATTTCAAAAAGCTGAGGATGTAGCTCAGTAGTAGAGTGCTTGTCTAGCATGAAAGAAGTCCTGGGTTCGATCCCCAGTACAACCAAAACCAAAAACAAACAATAAACTCAGTTCATGATGCCCATTCACTCTGCCTTCACAGGCACAGGCTCCTCTGGGCTGGGCCAGCTGATACGCAGGACTCACTTTCTGGGCATAGCATTCAAGTCTGTGGCTTCCCTTTCCCAAGACCTTTCTTTGGCTAAGTGCCCTTGAGATGTCCCTCCTCCCCTCCTGTCTGCTAAATATACCAGGCATTTCTTTCTCCCCAGGTGCTTGTAAGGATTGAGGGCCTAAGTTTGTCAAGAACCCAGCACAAGGCTTGATGCATGTACATGTTCAATAAATGGTAATAATCTGCATGCAAGCTTGAGAACCCCTTCAGATCTGGCCTAAATTTTAGATGAGACTCTTAAGAGTATCTGTGCTTAACAGTGTCCCGGGAAGCCCACCCTGAGGTCACCAACAGCTCTCCTTTCAGAACCAAGGAGGCTGAGAGAACAGATACAGCCTTGGGTCCCTTAAGTTTTCTCACCTCCAGAATGGGAATTAAATATTAGCACCTCCCTTGTAGGTTGACGTTTAGAAATAAATGGCATATTACATAATAAGTTCTTAAAAGACTGAATGGTAGATGCCAACAGGGGCCCTAGTCCTGCTTCAAATGTTTCTCAGATTTGCTCAATGCTATGGTCAGAACTTCTGACCTCCCAGCTGGGTCTCTGAAAAACCAGTCCTGAAAAGGATTCATTAAAATGCACTGAGAACAGAACCATGGACAGCACCCCCAGACGCCAGGACGGGGCCAAATCCTCTCTTAGCACCACAGACACCGCCCTTGCTGTCAGCACCAAGGACAGGGAGTGAAGGGCTTGTGCTCCTGAAGAGCCCGGGCCCAGGTCACAAAGTCTCAATCACGTCCACCCTGTGCTGAGATGCAGCGAAAGCTTCCTCTTCCCAGCTCGTTCTCCACCCCACAATGCAAAACCGCAAAGGGCTACTTTCAGTTCTACTGTCATCTGCACGTCTCTTATCCCATTCTCATCCAGTGAAGTTCCTTAGATGGGGCAGCCCAGGAAAGTCTTCAGAGGGTACTTGGCAAGACACCCCCTGGCTGAGAGAAACTCTCAAGTCTCCCCTTTTTATCCTCCTAGCCTCGCTGGAGACACAAGTAGCAATGGTCCCTGGACAGGGTATCACAGCCGGGCACAGCAGTAAGGGCCAGGCCCTTTGCCACCTCACCTCAAGGGATGGACTCCCTGCCCTGTTCTTGAGACACTGAATAAGAGGAAAAGCATTTTTATCCTTTATATGTTCCACTCCATCACTCACTCCTGAGGCCACCTTTTCTTGGCTCCTTGCCTACTCGATGAGCATTACAGTTATTCTTGCCCTGACCACTTCTCTAACACAGCCACCCACGGGATCTCAAAGGGAAAACTTTGAGCTCCCTTGATCCTTGCAAGACCCCCCAGAGTTTCAGTTCAGGAGACTTCAGCTAAGTCAGCAACTCGGTCCTTCCGAGGTGGCAGAGGGGAAGAATTACGGGTCTCCTTTTCTACAAACAGGAAGAAGGCCCCTCCTCAGAGTTGGGAGGGATAAAGTGAGGTGATGTGACCAATGAGGGGCCTGGTGCATAACAGGGCCCCAGAGAACGTCTGTGTCCCCTTCCCAACAGTGAAAATGTAACAATGGCAATGATGATAACTACCAGCACTGAGCACTTCCTACATGGCAGGTCAGTGTCTTTTTTTTTTTTTTTTTTTTTTTTTTGCTTTTTCAGACAGGGTCTCGCTTTGTAGTTCAGGCTGGCCCTGAGCTCACTATGGTGCCCAGGCAAGCCGCCGTGAACTCAGCAATCCTCCTGTCTCTGCCTCCTGAGTACTGGGATGACAGGCATGAGCCACCATGTCCAGCATTGTGGTATGCGGTGTTGATTGTTGGTGGACGTGTCTCCACACCCAGCATTATATGTGGTTACTGGGGATCGAACTCAGGACCTTGCACTTGCGAGGCTGGCGCTGGAACCACTGAGCTAACCCTCCGGCCCGGCAGGTCAGTGTCTTAAAGAGAAGGCAAAACAAAGATTCTTATATTCTTCTTTTTTTTCAAAACCAAGTTTCAAATGGGTCAGAAAATCTTCTAAAGGTGATACAGCTAAGCAAGTATCAAATTCCATGCTACTACCCAACCCCCAGCTCTCTGCTAATTACACTCACTCTCTCTGGTGACCCTTAGTGACTAAGATTAGCCTGTTCACCATCTGCCTGAATCCAGTGCTGGAAGCCCCAGGGCTAGCTGGCCAGACTCAAGAAGCTGTCAGACTCACTTCTGTAAGGCCACAGATGAAGGCAGAATCCAGAGCCTGTGCCCTCCTCAGCTCCCATGAGACCCAACAGGGGCTTCCCTGCCATTCCTTCCACATCTGCATCAGTTCCCTCCTCTCCTTATGTGGCAAGCTGGCGTTCAGCCCACTACCAATTGTCCTTCCCTCCTTTTTCTGAAGGGATGGACAATATGTTATCCACCCTCTCTATTCAGCCCAGAGTCTTGCACAAAGCAGGCCCTTAATGACTATTTCTTAAATTATTTCAGTCATTCAATCACTATTTGCTGAGTGCCTAACATGTGCCAGCATTATTTCTGGTAGTAGAATCAGAGCAGTAAACAAAGTATATACAAATAAATGGGCATCCCAACCCTGTTATGACATGATCAAGGAGGAATGAATCTGCCATCTTCTGCACTCAATGTGAGTGCCAGAAGGGCCGGTACTGTCACTGTCATGCCCTGGAATGGTGTACTGTGCCCAATCTACAATACATGTTCACTCAGTGAATGGAGGCAGGTGAAACAGAAGCAGAAAGGCAGCCACAATTTGCTGAGAGGTTGCTCAGTTCCTGGCACTTGATGTTTCATGCACATTAATTATCTCATGGAATTCTTCCAACAGCCCTTGTGAGTATTTTGAAGTAGCTCTTGCTGGCTGTCGTGCTAGCTCTTTTTCCTTTTTGCTCGACAGAAGTGCCCAGTTAGAAATAGTAACAATACCAGCTTCCCTTGCAGCTAGAGTGGGCATGTGACTACATTTAGCAAAAGAAATGTAGGCAAAAGTCTACTTGGTAGTGCTTCCAGGGAACTTAGGCAGACCCAGACAATAAAGCGTTTCCTACCTTTTTCTGTCTAGAATTCAAATAGGGCACATGGAAGCAGAGCAGCCCCTTTGTAGCCATGAAGATGAAAAATACATGTTAAGAATGGCAGACACCTGCCCTCTCCATTTGAACTGCTGTACTAGCCCTGGCCTACCAATCTGGATTTTTTTTTTTGGTGGTATTTAAGATCAAACCAGGGTTGCCCTCCCACTGAGATATACCTCCAGCCCTTTTTACTTTTATTTTTTTTATATTGAAACAAGGTCTCAGTTAATTGCTAAGTTGCCTGGGCTGGGTTAGAACTTGTGATCTTCCTGTCTCAGTTTTCCTCAGTGCTAGGTTTATAGGTGTGCACCACCTCATGGGTTCAGGCTAGATTCTTGTTACATGAAAGAACAACCTCCTGCTTGTGTATACAAATGATACATGTTTTCTTCTGTTGTATGGAGCCAAGTGAAACTCTAGCAGATTCACTGCTACTATAACAGGTAAAGCTCACAGAGGTCCAGGGACTTTTCCCAAAGTCACACAGCAAGTAAACAGATTTCACATTGGCTACTGGGTCTGACGCTGAAGCTCCTCCCCAGTCCAGCACCTGGCTCTATTTTGAGATACTTCCTGCTCACTGTGGGTTCCCCTGGTGTCCCACAGGCAGCCTCATCCCTAACTGCACGCAGGTCTTGGTCCTCCTCTCCACTCTTTTCTGTCTCACGTCCCAGGATTCTGTGCCAATGCTGGCCCCGGGAAGGTGCCATCTCTCCCATGCTGGTAAGTCCTGCCGCCTGCAATAGTGTGCAGGGCACATCCTTACTTCGACTCTCCTGGTTAGTCCTGCGCCACTACCAATGTGACCTTCCTCAGGAGCAGTTCTCACAGGGCCCAGCTGCAAGGCCTCCGGGCTCTGGCCCCGCCCACTTCCAGCATTCGTTCCTGCTGCTCCCTCTGCCTCACAGTGCCAGCTCCAACCATCTTGCTGATCACGGAGCGGCCCTTCTCTGCTCACCTGGAGCAGGACCCGCATACCACGTGCCATCTCCTCTCTCTACTTACTCCCTAGGTCCACTCAGTTACAACCTAGAATCTCGTTAGCTGGCCATGGTCATGTTTATCAGCTTCTTGAGGGCAGGAAACAGGCCCATCTTTTCTACCACTTTCCCAGTGTCTGGCATGAGGCCTGGCGCCTGGGCTCCACTGGGAGGTGCTGAATGAAACTCAGACTTGCTTCCCACACCTTCCCGCCACCCACTTTCGACTCCAGACAGACAGAACTACTCAAGCTTCCCTGAAGCCTCCTACTGCGGCTGACACCTAATCTCCCCCTTGGACTCTGCCTCCAGCCAGGCCCATCCTGCCATCCCTCTTCCCTTCCAGCCAACAGAACCAAGCCAATGGACATTTTGGACTACCAGGGACAATGCACTGTGGGGTGGACAGCTGGGTGAGCACACACATATGTGTGGTCACCCAACTCGTACCCTGGCTGTGGCCGCCATCTGTTATTCTTGTATTTATTTCTGCCTCGGCTGAAATGCCCCAATGTTCACTCTGTAACTAGAACTGTGGCAAAGAAGACAGAAAATCACTCGCTTTTACTGAGCCATTATAATATGCTGATAATAGTGAAATGACAATGAGAAGAATAATAGTGGTTGGTACTTGTGGAACACTTGGCATGTGCCAGCACAATCCTAAGGGTTTAATCAGATAGATCCTACTATTATTCCCATTTGACAGATGAAGAAAAAGAGGCTTGGAGAGGTGGGACCACATATGGAAGGCCATAGAGACAGGGAGTGGTCTGGAGCTCTCTTCCCTCTAATTTCAGACTTGCTGGCTGCCAGCATGAGCCAGGCCACGCCCAGGGGTCTTGTGGGGGGAAGGGCCTTCCTTTGCAAAAGGTGTGGTGCTCCAACTGACCTGCAGGACTGTCCTGGTCGGACTACCTTCTCTGCAGGCTGCAGTGCCTCAAGCCCGGCGCCAACCCCTTCTTGAGCCTCAGGCACTGTAAGTCAGTCCAGTGCTACCACCTTCTGGGGACCAGACCAAGAAATCACAGGGTGGACGGAAGTGAATGAGCCTGGGCTCTGCTTCCTCACTAAGGCTGAAGATTTTCCCAACAGCCTGGGCCAAATTTATCTGCCAATCCCCCAAAGAGCTGGTTCCAGCGTCTGTCTGGAAATGTCAGCCCGTGTGGTTGGAGGAACGCGAGGAGAGTTTTCCTCTAAATAGCAGGAAGCATATGGGAGGCGGATGGTGCCCGCCACCCCAACCTGCCAACTTTTGCTCAAGTGGGAGCTAAAAGGGGCCCAGAAGGGTCTGGAATTCCTACTCCCTCCTGAGAAGAGGGAGCTGGAGACAGGAACAGCGGCACTGAGAAGGGCAGAAGTGAGTTCTGAAGGGTAAGCGCAGAAGCACCGGGCGGGAGGGGGAGGGGAGGCGGAGGCTCCGCAGGGAAGTGCTGGGGGTTTAGCGCATGCAACAGTGTCAGAGCCACAGCTCTTCGCACGGGCTGCGCGCCTAGCCCGGGCTCAGCACTCCGGATGGTTTCACTTGAAGTCTGTGACCAACTCTAAGATAGGTGCTCCTGTTATCCTGTTACAGATGAGGAAACTGAGGTTCAGAATAGTAGGAACCCTGTTAGTGGGCAAAGGCCTTCCAGATCCTCAATTCGATCACTCTACTGACTTTGCTAAACTGTGGTGCAGCAGCTACTTGGATATTTCCATTCCGGGGAGAGCACTACCACCACGGTTTGTCTGCACAGAGCTCTTCGCATCCAGGGCGTTTCCTGGTCTGGGCTGGAATTCCTTCCCTGGGCTTCTCCAGGCCCCTGCCGCGCCCAGCAGAGGCCTGGTCCTCTTTTCCAGTAACACACTTGGGCCAGTAACTCCAGCCACAAGAGGAGCTGGGCATCTGGTGATCAACAAGCCCCTTTGCCCGCCTCTGCCCTGTCCATGGTACCCAGAGCAGCCCGGCACCAACCCCTTCTTGAGCCTCAGGCACTGTGCACGGTTGTCCCAGCCTTGGAGCTGCGGACACCACCTTCACAGAGGAGCAGAGAGATCCACGGGGACAGGGCACCTGCCCAGCCACTGGTCAGGCGTGTGCGGACATGAGGCCTCACCAAGTGCTGTTCCAAGTCTCAGGAAATGTCCCTATCCGAGGACACTGACCAGCCTTTGCTATCATCTGGTCGTGGAACCCCTATACCCACACCTGCGCCTCCCAGGGTAGAACATGACTCTTTCTCCCCACTTCTGGAGCCTCGAGTTTACCCTGCCATCCCCCAGATCCTGCCCCTTCCCTGCCTGTTCTCATCCCTACGCCACCCAAAGCCAGGGTCTTTCTAACACCTCGCCCCGCCCTGAGCTCTCTTCTACTTTAAGGATCAAATTTCAGCTGCGCTGCCCCAGTAGAAGCCTTGAGGCTCCAGGCTCCCCACTGTCCCTGGTCCTCCGACTGAGCCAGAGGAGTAGACAGCAGCAGGCGAGGTCTCTGCCAGCCCAGCCCCCTGCTCCCTCCCTGGAGCTTTCCCAGGAGAGCCCCTTTCATCCTTCACAGCGGAAAAGCTTTAACTGCTTTGGCCCTGGAGATCCCTGGAGATAGCTGGAGATCCTGGGCAACCAGGACGTTCTCCTGCTTTCCTGGATGTCACCTGTCATCGCTGGTGGAGATGCCAGCACTTTGTTCGATGGTTTCACTTAAACTTCATGGCCAGCTCTAAGATGGGCTGAAATGGTTGAAATGGTTCCAGCACAGGCCGTCCTAGTGCTTCCTTGTAGCCTGGTGTCTGGTCCAGCGCCTGGCATGTGGCAGGTGCTAATCAATGTCTGTGGAGTGTGAGAATTAATGACTTAAATGGGGACCTCGGAGCACAATGAAATACTACAGTTCACCCATAAAACATGGCTCATAGGGCTGGAGATTTAGCTCAGTGGTTCCGGCGCCTGCCTAGCAAGTGCGAGGTCCTGAGTTCAATCCCCGGTAACCACATACAACATACTGGGCGTGGTGAGTCATGCTCACCAGCTCTCAATACCACATGCAGTGCTGGGCATGGTGGCTCACACCAGTAATCCCAGAACTCTAGAGGCAGAGGCAGGAGGATTGCTGAGTTCGAGGCTTGCTTGGGCTACATAGTGAGCTCAGGGCCAGTCTGGACTACAAAGTGGGACCCTGTCTCAAAAAAAACAAAAAACAATATAGCTCATGCATGTGATAGCCTTGATCAGAAACAAACAAACAAACAAAAAATGCTGCTGTCAGACACAAAACATTTGATTAATGGGAATTCAGAACCGTCAGGGATGATCTAGTGATATGAATTTTTCCCAGAAAAAACTGTCCAGCCCAAGTACTGTAGAAGAAGTGACCAGACCTCACCTGCAGGGAACTGGGGCTGAGAAGCACAGGGCATGTCCCAAACTTGCTCTGTGTTGTTGGATGGGTGGCGCACCTCTGAGCCTCAGTGTCCTTTCCTTGTAAATGGAAGGAGAATTCGGGGAACTGGCTGAGGTAGCAGCTGTGGGTCCACAGCCCTAAACACTTCCTGTACCGTGAGGCAAGTAGGTCCGTTAGTCAGACTCCTGGCCGGGTCTGCAGGTGCCAGGGCTCCCTGACTCGGCTCTGGCCACGGAGAGGCCTGGCTCTGCGGCAGGCCGTTCAGGAGATGCCCTCAGTGCCAGCGGGGCTGAGGCTGTGCACCTGGACCTGTGAAACGCCTTCCAGCAGCAGTGGAGGAAACGGTGTGAGCTCCCGCCCCAGACGAGGGCAAGCAGTGGCGGCACCTCGGACCAAGAATGCCGAGCACGGGTGGGAAGTCTGATGCACAGCCTCCCTTATTTCCAGGCTGACCTCTGTTCTCCCCGTGCCTGTGTGCACGCCCACTGCAGCACTGCCACATTCCAGGTCAACCACCTGTGTGTTCCCTTTGTCCCCGAAAACCCCCACCCCCACCCCCACCCCGGGATACACAAAGGGCCCGGGTCTGGTCTCCTGAGTGGAACCAGAGCTTTGGAGATTCTGATGCTCTGATTCTGTGCGCACCTGGGCCTGCCTCAGGGAGCTCTGGCAGTGGGTCTGGGCTCCGGTTCCTCTCCCGTCACTCCTTTTTTTCTTGGTTATTATACGAGTCGTGCATCTTGGGAAATTCAGATATTTATAGAGGGAGGGATGTTCAGGGCTGGGCCACCCTTTGGCCCACTTTCGTTCACAGCCTACATTTGCTTTTGAGGGAGCCATACTTCCCCACTTTCCACGCCTGAGCCTCTGGGGCTGTGGACTCCGCCCCAGTGGGGGCGACGCACAGCCCAGGGTCCTTTACACTGGGGCGGAGGCACAGCCCACAGACGGGGCCAGGCAATGCCAAGGCCCTTAGCTCTCAGCTCCAGGATCTATCTTTGAGCTGTCAGAGGAACCTAGTTTATGCCCCGGGAGAGCATCTCACTGCCTGTACTGAGAGCTCCGCCGGGACAGGGGAAGGTGGGAGCAAGGGGTGCCAACAGCATTGTCTGAGCCCTGATGCTGTGGAGCCTGTCAAGTTACAGCTCCGGCCTCTACAGCCAGAAGCCAATACATTACAGTGTTGTTGAAGTTAATTTAGGCTGGATTATTTTTTGTCATGTGCTAGAAAAGATTTGAGTGCCAGGGCTCACACCTGTAATCCCAGCACTCGGGAGGTGGAGGCAGGAGGATTGCTGAGTTCGAGGCTTGCCTGGGCTACATAGTGAGCTCAGGGCCAGCCTGATCTACAAAGCGAGACCCTGTCTCAAAAAAAAAAAAAACCGAACAAACAAAAAAAAGATTTGAGTGATATGAGCAAAAATAAAAACAGTAGTATGTGGTACTGATTGCTGTAGAGTTTGCCCAGAACTTGCCATCTACAGGACCACTGGGAATGGCTTAGTGACCATCCTTCATTGTTTCTCTGGGTAGGAACAGGTATTATGTTTATTTTTCTTCCTGAAAACACCTCTGTTCTTCCCCCTAAGTCCTAACACCTGGCAAAGACTCAGGATCTAAATAGCACACAGCACATACCATAACTAGCCTCCTAGTTCCCCTCTACCCTACACCAAGACACGTGTCCATGGTAACAAATACAGCGCTACAGCACTGTCGGCATGTGGGAACACCATTGTCTGGCTGGACACAATTTAGTATCCATCTCACAGACAGAGAAATGAGTAGTTTCTCACTTATCCCCATGGTCAAGAGAGGTGCCATGAACTTACTTGTAAAATGCCTATATTGGGGCCGCAGATTTAGCTCAATGGTTCCAGCACCTGCCTTGTAAGTGCAAGGTCCCTTGTTCAATCCCCGGTAACCACATACAGCAATGCTGGGTGTGGTGACTCACGCCCACCAGCAATCAGTACCACATACTACAGTGCCAGGCATGGCTCATGCCTGTCATCCCAGCACTCAGGAGGCAGAGGCAGGAGGATTGTTGAGTTTGAGAATTGCCTGGGCGCCAAAGTGATCTCAGGGCCAGTCTGAACTACAGAGCAAGGCCCTATCTCAAAAAAAAAAAAAAAAAGCCTATATTTGCATTTGCTGGATTATTTGTGACAAAGATTCCATAGTGTGGTTTTGTGAGCTAAATTTCTCTGCAGTGTGTGTCGCTGTGCTGCTGTCCATCTGTCTAGTCTCAGTCCAGGCCAGACTGGACTCGGTGACTGAGCCAGGAGATGCACTTGGGGAGCCTCAGCAGGCACGCTAAGCATACAAGAGGTGACACCTCTGGAAGCCATAGGGTAAGAGCAGCATCTACCCGGGAGGCCACCCAGGTATTGTTCTAGTCCGACACAGGCCTTCACTCTCATAAGGCCCTCAGCCACCCTGTGATGTCATTTTCTAATCTTTGTCTACAGAAGAAAAAGCTGTGTCAGAGAGGTCAAGTCCACACAGCCATGTGTCCAAGACCACACAGCCATGAAGTGGTGAAAATAAGGTATGATCTGGATCTGCTGGCCTCCCAGCCCATGCCTTGTCTCATTTTCTTAGGGTCAGTAGTAGATGCAGAGAACTGCTCCAGGCAGGACTGTGGGAGCCCTAAACCTCAACCTTCCCCCTCAAACCCTAACATTCAGCAGTGACTCCAAATCAGGAAAAGTCGAAAGAAGAGAGCAGAGATCACCTATGTCCCTCTCCCCAGGAGGGTAACTGTGAACAGTTTCCAGAAACATTCATAGTTCTTACAAAAGTGATATCATGCTACCCATGCTGTTTTATAACCTCTTTTTTAAAAAAAAAAAAACTCACAACACACTATGCAGCTCTCTCTGCAACAGTAAATTTAGATCCACGGCCCCATTTCTAGCAGCTGCGGCAGGCGCCACGTACAGCCTCGGTGCAATGGGTTTAACGAGTCCCCTGGTGGTGGACAAATGGGTTGCTCCCACGGGTCCTGCGGTGAACACAGCTCTCCAGCACGGCTGACCCTCTCTGCCCCTCAGCGAGGCTGGCTCCTCTTGGACAGGCCCCACCTGTCTCCCTGCTACCGCGTCACGCTGCTCTCGGTCCTGCACTGCATTCTCGCCTCATTCTGGTTATATTCTTTTAGACACATGCATGTGCGTGACATCTGTCCTTCCCCCAGGCTGGGACCTCCGCAAGGGGTATAGACAGCCAGGACGAGTCTCACTAGACACCCTCAGGACGCAGGGTGTCACTGTCAGCAGAGCAGGACGCTTGCTTCAGGCGTGAGCAGTCTGTGCTATGACCCCTCCAGACCATGATCCCAGTGCCAGTCACTGGCCTGCAGATCTCTGCCTCAAGACCTGACTCTAGCCAGGCACTGCTTGGAGCGTCTATGCCCAGGAGCACCGCCCCCACCCCCACCCCGGCATCAGACAACGCTTGCTACACCCAGCTACACCTGGGGCTGGCTGTGTGGGCCCAGGCCAGTCGTATTCCCATCAGTCCCCTCATCTGTGTAATAGGCCCAATGCTACTGATCTCAGGGGTTGTCCTGAGGTTAAAAGGTGGTAGAGGTTGTATTAGTCTGTGATAAGGCCTCAGGAAATGGCAGTCTGGCCTTGCAGTCTCAGTTAGAGGGTGGTTCTGACCTGCCTTTCCTGGACCTGCCTTTCTTTCTCACCTTGAAAGAGCCCGGGTGTGCCGTGGTCCCTTTCCGGGCGGTCCCTAGGGATAACCTCTTCCTACCTTTTAACACTTGGCAAGTGCCGAGTGCTCTGTTGAACCCGTTGTCAGACCCCCAGACTTCTCGGGGCTGCGAGCAGGACGTCCCCCTCGCCTCTTCAGCTGAAACATACCAGGGGCACGGACACATCGGAGGGACAAGAGCAGTGCCCGTCCTGGGGATGCCCTGGCCCCACCCTTGCACACAGGCCTGGAGGTGGTATGTCTGGTTTCTCGCCCTGCTGCCCTCTCTCTTTGACCACAGCCAAGTAGCTGTATTCCCATAATCCTCATTTTCCTCCTATAAAATGGCCAGAATAAAAGAATTCATGAAGATTCAACGAGCTAAAAAAGTAAATTCAGCTTAGTGAGGAACCTACCATTCAGTAAGTACTCAATAAATATTAGCTATTACCGCTGCAATTGTATTTTAGTCTTTTTACTGTCTGTGCATAACACAGACAGGAAAGTGCACGGAACAGTGTTCCGGTGTTGAGCGTGGTAAGCTGTCATGAAGCAAGGACCCGTGTGCCCATGCCGGTGCGTGGACAGAACTGCCTGTCCCACCCAAGGCCCTCACGCCTTCCCAATTCTCATGGCCTCGTTTCTCGTCAAAGTGAAACTTTTTTCAGACTTTTATGCTGCCGTTACTATTGCTAATAAGTGGATAAAGATATTAATGCATGGCAATTCTTCCCTGACCCACTCAGGCCACCAGGTCTTTCGACCCAGGGGACCCTGTACCCATTGGCCACCTCTGCCCTGGGCATAGAGACTCCCCAAATGGTTTCCTGGCTTTGGCTGTTCTTTAAATAGCCAGCTTGTTAGCAAAATAGCAGCAGTAACACCTCCCTCGCGCCGCCCCAGCCTCCATCTTTCCACACGATGCTGACGGCTGCTCCCCCAGCTCGTGCCAAGGAATCCCGTTCTCCGTCACTGGGCCACACACGCCAGGGGCTGCCAGCTCAGCTGCATTCCCAGTGTGTCTCAGGGGTAGAGGGGCCCCAAGCAGCAGCGGTTTTCCGGAAAGCCCGAGCCTCACTCCCAGGTCCATGCGCGGTCACCAGGAGCGGGACTGAGATGGCGGAACGGGAAGCATTCAGCACAGCACCAGCGCACAAGAAACAGCAGCTGTCACTCAGGCTGCCCTGCTGCCACCAACGCCCCCAGGGCAGCAGGCCCTTGTAGCACCGCAGCCCCGTCTCCAGGGGACTGAACCCCATGGAAGCTCCCAGTTCTGACTGAGATGTCCAGATCCCTGCGTGGCACAGCTCCTCAGCCAGAGCCCTCGGCCCTGTGGCTGCTGTGACAGACGGACCAAGGCGGGGGAGGGGCGCTAATTAAGGGGACCCTTTCACAGTTATTAATAATAAGGCTGGCCCTGCATGAACGTGCAGCTCCTTCTTCTCAAAGAAGCGTTTCTACATACATTATTGGCAGCGAACTTCGCAGGTTTTTTTTATTATACTTGACATTTGCATATTATACATATTTACGAGTCTCTTCCCTTCTCATAGCCATCCTGTCAGGGAGGCTGGGCAGCTGTCGGCAGATGAGAGACTGGGGACTGGAAGGATGGCTGCTGGGCTGAGGGCCTGTGCCATAGAGGCTCTCTGGGGTCAGCAGGGAGCCCAGCCGGCCAAAAAGCTGCGGGCTTAGGGGTCCTGCTGGCGTCTGGGGGGAAGGAGCGAGGGATTCCTCTCCTTTGCCCCTCCTGCCCGGCTCTGCAACTCTCTGCCCTGTGCACGGCTGGAATACCAGGCGGCGCGGGGTGACATGCCAGCCCTGGGCTCACCGAGCTGTCTCGTGACCTGGGAACGGGCCTCGTCTCGCCAGCAGGGTCTCGGGAGGCGGGGGGTGCAGACACGGTGTGAGAACACAGGCAGCGCAGGCCCTTGGGCTGGTGAGAAGAGGCCAGGACTGTGGAGGACGGTGGGGCAGTGTGGGAAGAGCGGGCTTCGGCGGCCTCTAACAGAGGCCAGAGGTACAGCCAGGCCCGGCCCCGCCTCTGGTGAGGATTCACAGAGCGGGAGCTGGAGGGGAAGCCATGACGTCGCCATCGCCATCGCAGGGAGCCCGAGTTCCAAGACCTTCAGCACAGCCACCCCCCCACCTTCCCGGCCAATGATCAGGGCCTGCCCAGCCTCCGGGCTGTGCCAACAGCTGGCCTTTGAGGGACACGGGGCTGGACTTCTGGGCCTCCTCACATGTGGCCTCCCCACTGAGGCTGTTTCCTGTGAAATGGATCACCATGCCCACCTCCTGGGCGGTCGGGAGTACAGGATACAACAAGCCAGTTAAACCACAAAGGGTGCCTGGACCTAGAAAAGCTCTTATGAAGGTGCCTCTGCCAGAATGTGGGCGCCGGTGGGAGGGAAGGCTGGGCACTTCCCAACTGTGCTATGCGGGTGGGCGGCTGAGGCACCAGGCCTGTGGCCGCAGTTACTCACCAACCGGGGAGCAGTGCGCGCAGGAGAAACGGGAGCCCGTCGGGGCACAGCCGGTGTCACCTCGGGAGCAGGCGCTGGCCCGAGGGCTGGCACACACATCCCTCCGGGCACTCGTTCAGAGATGCTGGCAGGAAGCAGGGTGGGACAGCGGCCCTGCCAGGTCCTGGTCACACGCAGGGTGTCCCTTGCTGCCCAGCAGACGGGGGCAGCTGTGCCTGCAGGAATGGGGAGGAACACTCATCAGGCGGTGCCTCTCCTCTTGCGGACCCTCGGATCTGCCCTGGGACCCCAGGGAGGCGGACACCATGGAGCAGTCGTCATAGAAACCTAAGTGTTTGTACACTACATTTTCCCAAGCACTCTGGCATCCCAGCTCGCGTGGGCCCCCACATTGTTTTTTAGAGGCATATTTGCATGTCATGCATATTCACAATGCCTTTCCCACCACCCACAGAATCCCCACCACAGCCCGGGAAGCTGGGGTTCCAAAGACTCAAGTCCTTCCTCGTCCTGCTTTTTCCTTCTTTTCCCTGGAATGAAGGAAGTTAAGAAAGAGGCCGAGTCACACAGTCCTGAGTTCAAATCTTAGCTCTGACTCTTGCTGCCTGATACTGGGCAGGCAGTTTCTTATTTCTGAGCCTCTGTTTCCTCACCTGTCAGGTGGGAACAAGAGCACCTCCTCTGAGGCCTCCATAAGGACTAAGAGGCTAACGCAGGAGGAACATCGGCATGAGTGACAGGCCCAGCCCTGACTCTCGCAAAAGCGCCTCCTCTGTACCCTTCTCTGCCAGGCTCCCCCACCTCCCCTGTGACACGTCCTGTGGGAGAGCAGAGGCAGCCAGGTGTCCCTCTCCACCCCCATCTCCAGAAGAGGTGTCATCACCCCAGCAGGGCTCCTCATCACGGCAGGAACCAGCTCTTAGGAGAACTAAGGCGCCCCCGGCCCTCCGGGAAACCCCTGGCTGTCTCGACGCCTCGGAGTGACACTGAGACACAGGGTACCGAGGCGGCCACCTCAGGCTGCTCGCCCAGGCCCAAGGCTTACCTTTCACACCTGGCCACCCACAGCCCCGGCAGCCCCACTCTCCAAGGGGGTGCCCGGCAAGCGCCCCTCCCACATTGTGGCATCTGCTCCTCGTGAAGCCAGAGCCTAACGGGCTCCGGCCCATCTCCTTCCCACAGCAGCCCTCCTCTTTACAGGAGGAAACTGAGGCACACAAAGAGTGGCAGTGACTGTACCCCGAGGCAGAGGAAGGCCGCGGCCTCAAACCCAGAGATCTGATCCGGGGGGATATTGCATGCTCCCTGGAGTGAGAACAGCCCCACGCGAGCAAGATGGGCGGAACTGTCTGGACGTTTAAGCAGCAGGAAAAGAAAATACCAAGCTCCAAAACACTCTGAATTAGAGGACGCAAATTCTTGAAGATGCATAAAAGATTTCAGGATGCACCATAAGGCATGAAAATTGCCAGTGCACGAAAAGCCAGTGCTCAGGAAGAGGAGATCCCGACCAAGTGGTTGCTCTGAGCTGAACTGACCCAGATCCAGAGCCGGGGGACAGCGGGGACAGCAGGGGGCTTCTCACCTGGGCACCGCACAGCCCCTTCGGACTCCAGGCGGCCGGCTGGGACGCCCGGGCTGCCTGCCTGTGCAGGGCCCCACGCCTCCTCCACGGGGGGCGTGGGGCTGTTCCCGCCAGGGAAGGGCGAGGAGGGCGCTGTGCTGTGACAAAGCCAGGCGCGACTCCGTTTCCGTGGGACACACAGAACAGGCAATTCACAGAGACAGAGGGTGGGGCTGTGGTAGCCAGGGCTGCCTGCTGGGAGATGGGCGGCAGAGACACGAAGAGGTGTGGGCCTTCCTTCTGGGTGAGGAAGGTGTTCTGAGATGGCGGTGGCAGTGGACCTACAGCTCTATCATGACGCTGGAGGCCGGGGCACTGGGCCTGCACACGGCGGAGTAGGCGGTACGTGAATTACCCTTCAGTGAAGCTGGTAAGACACCCTAGTACTTAAAAACCAGCAGAAACGGCTCTGCAGCTTCCCGGCCAAAGCTCACTGCTGCAGCCGTCTGGGAGCCGCGTCCCACTGGGCCGTGTTGCAGCCTGGACACCGGGAGACACTCTCCCAAGAAGCTCTCCCGCATCCCGGTGCCGCGGGAGTCCTCATCCCTCGCACCGTCTCCCCAAGGCGGCCTCTGCCCCCCCCATGTCCACGCCCACTAGTCCAAGCCCTGGGCTCACCCTGGAGGCCTCTCCGCCTCCCTTCTGCACCCGGTCCGCTTACACTGCCGCTGACCCCGCTCCACGCCGCCCACAGGCTGGTGCAGCACCTGCCCTGCTGCATGGCTGTGCACTGCGCAACTGTGACCTTCTGCTGCCTCGGTCCTGTCTGTCCTGGGCTCCTTTTTTTTTTTTTTGCTTTTTGGAGACAGGGTCTCACTTTGTAGTTCAGGCTGGCCCTGAGCTCACTATGGTGCCCAGGCAAGCCGCCGCGAACTCAGCAATCCTCCTGTCTCTGCCTCCCGAGTGCTGGGATTACAGGCGTGAGCCACCACGTCCAGCATTGTGGTATGTGGCGTTGATTGTTGGTGGGGGTGTCTCCACGCCCAGCATTGTATGTGGTTACTGGGGATTAAACTCAGGTCCTTGCACTTGCGAGGCAGGCGCCGAAACCACTGAGCTAACCCTCCGGCCCCCCGGGCTCCTACTTTTACCCTTGCTTCCAGCAAGAACTCTGAGGAGTCAGGTTAGAACTCAAGTCAGATCTTGGCCCTTCTCAACCCTGAACTCTGCGTCCAGTGCCTCGTTCGACTTCCGGCGGAGCTCCCAGTCCAGCAGACGGCTCAGGCGGCCCTCCAGTGCTACCTGGAGTGCTTTCTCCTCCAGGCGCTCCTCGCCGCGGTCACTCCGGCCTCCGGGCTCCTGCCTCCCGGCCTGGCCCCCGCCCTTCCTGTGCCGGGCAGTCATGGCCGATGTCTGTGAGCTTGACCTGCTCCTTTCCTGCTTCGCAATCTGGGCTGACGCCGACTTGTCAAGGGCAAGCAGCGTGGCACAGCGGCGGGGACTCCAGGTCAAGCCTCTGGCTCTCTGGTTACCGGTTAGCGCAGCTCCTCTCTGGACAGGGCTCTCTCCGGTCCTGCCGGGGAGGCTTCCATGGCCCCCGCTGTCCGCCCGACTCAGCACCCCAGCACCTGTCCCTCCCGCCTGCTTGTCCTCGGCCGGCACCTCTGTCACAGGATAGGTCGCCCAGGCACGTAGCCAGCTCGCCTCCCCCTCCCTCGGTGTCGCCCTGGGTGGAGTCGGCTCCACTCGGCGGTCACTGCTTGCTGTGCTGGGATATGGAAGCGCTCAGGAGGCATCAGGTAACAAGCGTTTCAGTGCTGAGCGGGCATTTACTGACCAGTTGTCCCCTTCTGCCACCAGTGGGCATTTCCCTCTTCAGCCGGACTCATGCCTCAGCTCCTGGTGGCCCCACAGGCTGCCCAGGTCCAGTGTGCACCTTCCTCAGGCCGCGCCCTCCCACCACGGCCAAGCAGCCCTTCCACAACCAGGCAGCTGGGAGGCTCCTGTGCCCCTTCCCCTCAGCTCCTCATATATGAAACCCAAGATCCGTCCTGTTTTCTTCTGAAGAGCTCTTACATGTCCCTCAAGTTCCTTCCTCTTATGCCCAGAGCTGCCCCATCTAGGAAACCTCTGCCCCGGTTTCCTCACTGCAGGCCCGCTGCTCTCCACTCATCTTCTACGCAGCCAAGGATCCTTTGGAAGCACACGTGGAGCGAGGAGCAACCTCCCTCCGCAGCCCCGAGAACCCAAGCCCTCCCCGGCTCAGGACCCACGCCCAGTGGGGCCTTCCACAGGAGTGTGGCTCAGGGCTCCTCCCAATCCTGACCGTCCCCTCCCCAGATAAAGGAGTGCTCGGCTGTCCAAAAATTCAATTTATAGAATGGATTTACACAGAACCTTGTACCTCGATAAATATTTGTGGAGTTGAATTGAAATAGAGAAAACTTTTTTTTTTTTCTTTTTGAGACAGGGTCTCACTTTGTAGTTCAGGCTGGCCCTGAGCTCACTATGGTACTCAGGCAAGCTGCCGCGAACTCAGCAATCCTCCTGTCTCTGCCTCCTGAGTGCTGGGATGACAGGCGTGAGCCACCATGTCCGGCATTGTGGTATGCGGTGTTGATTGTTGGTGGGCGTGAGTCTCCATGCCCAGCATTATATGTGGTTACTAGGGATCGAACTCAGGACCTTGCGCTTGCGAGGCAGGTGCCGGAACCACTGAACTAACCCTCCGGCCCAGAAAACATTTTTAAAATAGCATTTACAGCTCTTTCCGCCCGGGGCTCTGTGACCCTCCTGGTGTCACCGACAGACAGTGACTCCTCTCCCACCTCCGCCTTGTCCTGTGGCCCCAAGACACTTCCTCTGTCCCTCTCCCCAGTGTCCCTGCTGGCCTCTGTGATTTAGTTGCCAATGAGACCAGCCCCATGTCCTGGGCAGTCCGGCCTCCCCCCGAACTCGAAGCTCATCCGCAGGTGTGTCCTGGCCCTTCCCTCAGAGGGGCCTTTACACCAGGTCCTCTGGGGACCCACCACCTTCTCCCCAAATTCACTCTGTTCTGATGATGCCATGATCCACCTGAGTCCCCAAGACTGAAAGTGGGGATCGCCCAGGACTCCTGCCCGGCCAGCTCTCTCCCCAAGTCCCGGAACAGATGCCTCTCGAACACCTACTTTTCTAGCCTGCGGTCAGAGGGCCTGTCCATGTACCCATGCCGCTGTCCCTCCAGTTACGCCCCTCACCCCAAGCTGCCACCCACAATCCACCACGGCTTCCCAGGCTCCAAGTTGTGTGTCACACTATGACACAAAAATGATGTAGATCCTGCCCTCGGCCTCAGGATACAGCAGAGTGGGGTCGAGATGCGGGAGCAGGGGTCTGGGAGGCTGGAGGAGAGTGCGGGACAGGGTAAACCATGGCACAGACATGGGAAGGAGACACTCGGGGGGACTCAGGGGCCTGGCCAGACTGTGGAGCTGACAGCATAGGGTGGAAGGGCTCACAGGCTGCTCTGCCAGACCACGTGAAGAGTGAACTATCGCACGCATAGGCTCTGGAGCCAGACGGTCTGGGGTCTCCCCTGCGCACCACCACCACTAGCAGAGTGTCTGGGACAAAGGCCCTCATGTCCCCTGGGTGTAAGGTAGAGGGCTGCTGGCATGTGGTCCTCTGCCCTCATCTGAGACCTCCAACAGCAACGAACTCTATGTATGTAGTTCTTTCCTATACATTTACATCAATGACAAAATTTAACTTATACATTAGATAAGAGATCCATAACAATAACTAACAATAAAATAGAATTTTGACAGTAAAAGTTATGTAAATGTTCTCTCTCTCAAAATATCTTTTGTTCTGGAGATCTTAGCAACCTCAGTCTAAACTTTTTTCTTATTAAGTCAAGAGCTTCTACCTTTTCCCTTCGAGGAAGTTCCTATTAGCTTCCTTCTGGCACATCTGAATTGCCACACTACTACTCTTGCACTTTGAGGCCATTATTCAGTTAAATAAGGGTCCCTTATGGTTGCTCTAACACCTGGTCAGGCTGCTGTATGACTAACAGGCAGGTAGCACACACAGTGTGGATACACCGCACAGAGATGATTGATATCCTGGGTGTGAGAACAAGATCTCTTCATACACGCTACTCGGAAAGTTATACAACTTAGAACGTTTGAATTGTTTACTTCTGGAATTTCCCATTTACTATTTCCACTGATCACAGTGGGTATATGAAACTGTGGAAGGAGAAATCCTGGAAAAGAGGACAACTTTGTACGATGACTATAACTGTGAGACAGCATGAATGGCCTGTGGTCAGCACACAATAGAGTTTCACTTCACTTTCTGGGATCAGGGTGCTGAGCCAATGTGCAAACATGCGTTGTCAGAGCACTGCGGTGCGCTGTCCCGGAGAACGGGGTGTGTGATGGAAAGGCTCCGTCTGTGCTGCCTGACGATGGGGCAGCTGTGAGCCACATGTAGCTCTGGAGATGTGGTGGGTGCAACTGAAGAACTGAATCTTCATTAAACTTCAAGTTCAGCAGCCTCGTGTAGTTCACGGCCACTCGACTGGATAGCACAGGGCCAGGTTGCTGTCAGCCATCACAGACTCAGTTCACATTTCCAAGATGCTCCCGACTCATGAATACTTTGGCCTCTTGTTGGGAAGGTTTCTACCATGACCCACCATGGGCTCCTTGCTCTCAGAAACTGAAGATAACAGCACTCTGAGTCAGTTGTCTCTTCGCAGCCCAAGATCATTCAAGAAATAGTTGGCGAGTTCCTGCTCTGAGTAGGTGTGGGGAACAAGAATGGGTATGCTCGTCCCCGTCCTCAAAGACCCCAGAGCACGGGGACAGTAGGGCCTGTTCCCCATCAGGTTCACGGCAGAGCAGACAGGCACTAGAACAAGGCACAGATGCAGGCTGGGGAGCCGGGGGGGGGGCACTGAGCGGGATGAAAGGGCGCCGATGCGGTGGTTCTGCAGTTTTCGGTTTGCCCTTTGTTCTCCTGCCTCAGGGGCCTCCGCACAGCCCTGGGGGAGGCGGCTGCCGGTTTCTGTGCACGGGGTTCACATCAGCACACACTTCCAGAACGAGCACCGGGCGGGTCGCGGCTCTGAGTCCAGTGCTGCCCTGAATCCTCCTCTCAGGACCCACTCAGCTGGCTCTCGGACTTTCAGGTAAAGCTCCGGAAATGAGATGTGTCTTAATGGGGCAGCCTTGTAAATCCCTACACTTTCCGGCATCTCTAACAGGACCCGGCAGCCACTTCACCGGCCATCAGGCCTCCGCCTGGCCTGCTGACTTGCAGAGGCCCTGAAGACCTTCATTTTCATGACATTTCCCTGTAATCCTTTTATTCCTATTTCACACTTGCCTGCCCTACTTTTCCTCTCCGCATGGTTTCCAGGGTGCGTGGTCGTTGGGGAAGCAGCCCTCCACGGTCCCTGGGGCCTTTCTGCCAGGGTCCTCAGGCTCCAAGCGGGCCCCTCTCCCAGTCCGGGCGGCCTGAGGCCATCCCTCCTCCCTCCCTCAGTCCGTCATCTAGTTCCTCGCGGTGCTTTGGAGCGAAAGGCAGGAACGCTGTGCACTGCCCACGAACACTTCTGGAGCCCCTCCCCTGTGCGCAGCCCCAGACTGGGCCACGCTGAGGACAGGATGACTCAGTCAGTGTCCCCGGAACACCCACTCCGATGGGTGGGTGCACACAGACATGCTGTCCAGAGGGGAGGGGCCCAGGCCAGCCTGGGGGCCACGGGGCATCGAGAAGGAGGCCTGGCCTGGGAGGTGTGAGGGGAGATGGGAGGCCTGGCTGGGAGGTGTGTGCCAGGCAGGCAAAATGGGGGACAGTTCACAGAAACTGGAAGAGGGACAAGGACGCCATGTTTGGGGAGGTTGGAGGAATTCCACACGAGTAAGGAGCTGGTCTATGTGTTCTGGGATCAGGAAGAGGGGAGACAGGGCTGGCAACACAGGGGCACGGCATCCACTGAGGTCCCACGGTTCTGGTCCAGGGAGTGCAGCCATCTTCCCAGGAGCCAGAAAAATGAACCAACCAGCAGCAGCTTTGTGGGCAGCCGAGCGGTCCAGGAGACAGCTGACCTAGGAGAGGGGCCCTGAGGCCGGGAATGGTGGGAGGATCCAGGAGACATTTGGGCCATAAAAGCCAGTCAGGCCAGGGGTAGTGGTAGCCACTAGAGAGGCTAAGAAGGAGGCCAGCACTGGCAACCTAGCTTGACTCTGTGTCAAAATAAATAAAGATGTCTGGGCATGGTGACACATGCCCATAATTCCAGCATTTTGGGAAGATGAAGCAAGAGGATTGCAATTTGAAGCCCACCCTGGGCAATTAAGTGATATAGTGAGACCATATTTCAAAATTAAAAAGGGCTACAAATATAGCTCAGTGAGAAGGCCCTGGGTTCAGCCCCCAGTATCATAACAGACAAAGAGAGAGACAGGAAGAGAAGGAGGGAGGGAGAGGGGGAGGGGGAGACAGGGAGAAAGAGAGAAAGAGATTGAGAGGCTAAAGATAGAAAATAAAAATAAAAATTTAAAAGAACTGGTGGTATAGCTCAAGGGTCCTTAGGTTTAATCCTCAGTATCTTTTAAAAAATTAAAATTGGGCTGGAGATCTAGCTCAGTGGTTCACTGCCTGCCTAGGAAGCACAAAATCCCTGGTTTGATCCCCAGGAACCACATACAACAATACAGGGCGTGGTGGCTCACACCCGCCAGCAGTCAGTACCGCATACCACACGCCTGTCATCCCAGTACTGGAGAAGCAGAGGCAGGAGGACTGCCAAGTTTGAGGCTTGCTTGGGCTACACAGTGAGCTCAGGGCCAGCCTGAACTACAGAGCAAGACCCTGTCTCAAAACAATATATAAAATAAAAATTTAAAAATTGTCCTGAGGTAGAGAGAGGACTCAAAGATTGTAGGTTTCTGTTCTGATCACTGGGGGATGAGAATATACTGAACATCAAACCTTAGCTATCATAGTGGTTAGTAGATTTTTTTCTTCAAGAGCCAGTGGTAAATATTTCAGGCTTGTAGGCCATATGGCAGCCATGGACAATACATAAAAGAATGAGCATGTTTTAATAAAATCTTTTATTCATTTAATAATTTAATTTAAAATCTATCTATTTATTTATTTATTTTACAAAGGCTCCTATGGACCATAGTTGGCTGGTAATTGAACTACAAATGTCATCATGTTAAACTAGCTTTAATCATAAAGAGAATGGATTAATCTATACTTTTAAAAATTTGAAAATGTGGGCCGGAGATTTAGCTCAGTGGTTCCAGCGCCTGCCTCGCAAGCGCAAGGTCCTAAGTTCGATCCCGTTGACCACATACAATGCTGGACGTGGTGACTCATGCCTGCCAGCCATCAATAAATACCACATACCACAGTGCCGGGTATGGTGGCTCACGCCTGTCATCCCAGCACTCAGGAGGCAGAGGCAGGAGGATTGCTGACTTCGAGGCTTGCCTGGGCTACACAGTGAGCTCAGGGCCAGCCTGAACTACAAAGCGAGAACCTGTCTCAAAAAAAAAAAAGAAATTGAAAACGTGGTAGACTTCAGGCACAGTTCAGTCAAGGTTCCAGCTCTCCAGTTATCCTTCTCCATATACCTGTTCTATGCTAAGCTTGGTTTCTCTTGCACATACAGAATGGCTACTCCAGACAAAACAGCCACTGGAGGCATGAAAAAGGTCTGCTGCTTTCACCCAAGTCCCAAAAGTCAATCTGATTGAATTGGTTCATGTCTGTCCAAGAGCCAATCACGGTGCCTGAAGGACGGAACACACTGATTACCCTAGCCAGAGTTGTGAGTGCTCTGCCTTGATTGCTCACAGCCTAGGCTGTGAGTTCTGTCAGTGGTGGAGGGATGGAGTTAGTTTCTCCAGAACCGCTTGGCTCCCCAGCAAAAATCAAGGTCTGGTGGAATGGAAATAGGGATGTTTTGCAAGAGAAATGAAAAACATCCCCTCATAAATCCTAGTATGTGCATATTTATAAGAGGATTATTCCTAACAACTCCAAATTGAAAACAATCCAAATGCCCAAAATGCTGTATCTATAAAATAGAACATTATTCCACAGCACTAAGAAGGGGTGAAGGACCGACACGTACAACAGTATTACATGACCCTGAAATCATTACCCCGAGTGGAAGAAGCTAGACATACCCACAACTTACTCTTGTGTGTTTCTATTTGTGTGACCTCTCTGGAGAAGCAGAACCACCGAACTACAGAGACAGAAAGTCAGCCGTTGGCTGCCCAGGAAGGGTGGGCGTGGGACTGACTGCGAATGCAGAAGGGAAGCTTCTGATCATGGTGTTGGTTTCACACTACATAAATATATCCATACTCATCAAAATGCAGAGTGAGAAGAAGTAAGTGACACAGCGTGCAAAATACACCTCAATAAGGCCTTCCAGTGAGGGACGGCTGGGCGCAGCCAGTGAGCCCACACGGTGGCAGAGTGGGCTTGTGACAGACAGAGGTCACTCCGGACAGACCGAGCGCTGGGACACGGGGCGTCAGTGAAGGGAAGGCCAGGGGCAGGGCGGGGCCAGGGCCGGTGGGTGTTCAGAGGCGCTCGGAAGCTGCACGTTTGCTGAGTCCCCTCTGCGGGGCAGAGCCCGAGAAGAGAGACTGACCGGACGGAACCCTGTCCTGCCCGCTCCTCTGCTGGCCTCGCCTCTGCTTCCACTCTCCACAGAGCAGGCTCTTGAGACCAGGCAGCCAGATGCCAAATCACATCTGCTATACTTGCTGGACGATCTCTGAATTAGCCAAAGGGAAGAGTCAGTGAGGGGCTGTATCCCTCCCATAACTGCAAATGGGAGACCCAGCCGGAAGCACATGCCACTTCCCTGCCCCCTGCCACAGGAAGCACTTAGGACCTGCCATGGTAGGTAAAAGCGTGTGTCGCTGCTTCCTGGAGCAGAGGGAGATCGCCACTCCTCTCTCCACTTTCTGGCCCTCTGCACTTTTTGGCTTCTCTGCATAGAAAAGTCAGGAAACCACTGCCAGCCCATTTTACAGACTGGGGAAGTGAGAGAGGGGTCTTTATGAAGCACTTGCGCACCTAGACATTTAGGGGAACTGAATTCTGTGTGTGTGGTGGGGGAGTTGTATAGAAGTGGCCCCGGGGCAGAGAGGACATATGAGGTAGCAGGAGGCCCCAGCCACAAGAGACAGTGCTCACCTCTTATCCCCATGGCGCCCCTCCAGACACACATGGGGAAACAAAGCAGCCCCCCAGGCCTCCAGGGTGACCATGTGACCACTATGAGACAGGAAGCCCATGGACAGGAGGGGCTGGGATGGGAAGGAAGGGGCTCCTGAAGCACCTGAGGGAATTTACTTTCCTGATAAGTAGCCCATAGTATTGATGTGGTGATCACATACTTTTGTTATTCAAACAAAGATCCTGGATGAGACTCCAAAGGAAGTTAGCCCCAGTCTGTCCAGTTAATTAACAATCAATTACTGCAGAACTATCTGAGGCAAATCGAGTCAAATGTCCATATTAGTTAAGCACTTACTATGTGCCAAGGTGAATGCTGGATACTTTATATTCATCACCCCTTTTTCCTCACAATGACCCATCACCAGCTCCTGCAGCCACTCTGACTTCCTTCCTGCAGCCCTGTCATGCCAAGCTGCTTCCAGGCCTCTGCACATATTGCGCCCTTGGTTTGGAGGCCCCTTTCCATAACGGCTTTGGCTCTTTTTTCATTCACATCTGTGTGGTACCCCTGGCCAGGCTCAGAACAGGCTGTAACATGGGGCAGCACCCCCCCCCCGCCAAGCTGGCTACAACGCACTCAGAGCTGGATCAAAGTCTGCGTGACTCACAGGAGCATGTCAGACGGTGCTGCAGGCTGGTACAGTTGTCAGGTACATCCCGATGTGCGCAGCTGCAGGGCTCCTAGGGAGAGAAAGGCCACTGGGTCCTTCGGCTCCAGACCACACTCCATTCACCCGGCTACTCCTCCCTTGATTGTTTCAGGGGCTTTCCTTGTCTGACCTTGACCTTTGGTCAGTTCTGCTCCTTCTGCGAGAAAGCCTTACCCTCCTCTCCACAAGCCCTGCCTATGTCAGCTCATGCCACCAGACACCATGCACATCTCCCTACCCTCTTCTTACCCATGCCTGTAGAATCGATAAATACGGTCTGTCCTGGTTGCTTGGGGTTCTTGTCACACGCTCGGCCTCTCCACAAGCCTGGCATTGGCCATCTCAGTTTCTGTTTTAGTCTTGTGTCTGTATCTTTCCTTGCCTTGCAAAAGATCAAGACTCCCAGCCAGAGCCTCAGTGTCTGCCCGAGTACGACTCCTCTAAACCAGCACATCTACCCCTGATGCTTTCTGTCAGGTGACTTCACTACTTGACCTGATTTATTTGCTTAGCATCTTTACCCCCCTTCTAGAAAGTTCGTGCCATGAGAGCAAGGAATTTGCTTATTTTGTTCCTAGCTGACCCAGCGCTCAAAAGGGTGGACACCATTCATGTTAAATGTTTAGTAAGTACTGCTGGATGGATGAATGAGGAATAACGCTCTCCGGTCGGATGAAGGAACACAGTGTGGCAGGGACTGATAACTGTCCACAGATCTCTTTCTTTTTTTTTGTTACTGAACTACTAAGTTTTAGCTAGACATTTTATCATCCTGAGTAAACCATTTGCCTTCTCTGCAGGTAGGTGTGGCCATATGACCCTGGTCTTGGTAGAAAGATATAAATAGAGGTCATATATGGAATTTTTATGAAGGTCAACTTCAGACTGACTCCAACAACTTCTGCTGCCTCAACTGTGGAAGAGATGGCTGGTGCTGGAGCAGTTGTCTTGAATCATGAGGTCAAGCACTATCATGTAGAACACATCACAGTGAGGCAGGATGACTCTGGTTCCTGGGATTATGGAGCCCCCAGCTGCGTCCTCAACTACTTGCCCAGACTCCTATGGGGAGAAAAACAAATTTCCATCCTGCTGAAGCCACAGTAATTTTGGAGTTTACTGTCACATACAGCCACAGTTCCACAGCTGGCCTATGAAGGTGCCAAGATGTGAACCCTGGCCGTCGATCTGTGCCAGCTGAAGCTGTGTCTGTCTCACTCTCTACAGCACCTCAGGGTCGGCGCAGGGCCAGGCTAAGATCAGCGAAATGAGTCACGAGTGGCTGACTGCTGAGCCTCCTTGCTCAGAGGCCGCCTGGCCAGGCCCCACCTGCTCCCTGTACTCCTCTCATGGCTCCTGCTGCATACCTGAGAAGTGTCCCCCCTCCCTGCCACACCACAAGACCTGCCTCCCACCTGACAATGTATATGACCTTGGTCCCACCCACAGATGCCTCCTGACGCCCTTCTAGTCTCAGATCTTGCCTGGGAGAAGCCTGTGTCTTGTATGGATCCTCCTTTCTGTTAGACAGCCCCATCTGAGGACAGGGACAGTGCTGGCCCAAGGGCTGGCATGGGCAAGGCTTAGGCACACGCTGAAAACAAAGGCCTTGGGTGCTCTCTCAAACCTCTTAGCTGTGTTGGCTCGGTTTCCACCGCTGGAATCTCTGGTATTAACGCCTGTTACAAAGAAACCCTCTCCCTCACCTACTAGACTCAACTCTGACTCCAGCCTGGACTCATTTCATGGGGAACAGACTAGAAGGTTGGCACGTGAATGAGTTTCAAGAGTAGAGAGGTATGTGGGAAAGAACTGAGGATAGGGAGGGTAGGAATTAGAATCAAGGGGTAGAAAAACTTGGCCCTAAAGCCCTTGAGCCATGGAAAGAAAACCAAGAAAGGGAATCAAGGGGCTTGTCTAAAACGTAGCATTTGAAACCCTTGACATCCCAGTAACCCGCCTCCTCCGAGCAGACCGTCTGCTGCCCACTCCACACGCCAGGCACAACCTGCTTTTCCTGCCTGCACCTCTTTGTGTTCTGCTCCCCCATCTGCAGAGCCATCTACCAGACTCAGCTGGATAACACCCTCCTCCCCCCTCGAAGCCTGATCGGGAAGCCTTCTTGATAGCTCTTCTTTGGGCCCATCACCTTGCTCAGGCCTCCAGTAGGCCCTCAAAGGCCTGTGCTCCTTTGAAAAAGATCAGGCCCAGCTCATCAGTACCATCAGCCCCAAGGCTGTGAGGCACTTCATTAAACCGCTTTAGGCAGCCACGTCAGCTTCCGGACATTGATGAGGATAGGGTACCCATTACCCAGGAGAGCCTGGACTTGCCTCTTTCTACACATTTGGAACCTGATGGTCTAGGTAGGGCCAGGAATCTGCATGACAACAGATTCCAGATGCGTGTGGTGCTGTGATTCCAGCGCTCTAGAGGGGGAGACTGAGGCAGAAAGGTCACTGTGAGTTTAAGGCCAGCCTGGACTACATAGTGAGAACCTGTCTCAAAGATGCCCTCCCCCACAGAAAAAAGAGAGCAAGAGATTCTAGTATATCTAACCGCCAACGTCCTCTGACTGGGAGATGAGCAGCACATGTCCACTGGGAAGAAGAAAACCTCACAGAGTCAGGAGGTGCTACCTGTGATGTCCTGGAGCAAAGCTCCTGTGCAGAGCTGTAGAAAGACTCTGCTTATTCACACAGCACATACTGACTGTGTAGCCACCAACAGGTGACACCAACAAGAGATGGCACTGGCTACACACTCACAGGGGCAGCGCCTTAGGCCTGCACCATTTGGTTTGAGCTTCAAAACAACTTCTGATGCCAGTGCCTCCTCCCGTTTCACAGATGAAGGGCCCAAGGCTTGGAGAGGTGAACTTGCCAAGGCCTCATGGCTGGTAAGTGGCAGAGCTGCCATTTAACCCAGGCCTAGGGTTACACTATCCACTGCAGTATGTTACAGACTATGGGACATGGCCATGAACAAACGGCCCTCACCCTGCCTTGTCTGTCAGCAAGGGAGAAGATGCTAAGTACAGAACAACATACACCATCAAAGTGCACCACATGGAAGGGAGAAGAAGCAATTCCTCCAGAAGCCAGTTGCAGGGGAAGCTTTTGCAGGTCTCGCCGAGGATGGTCACTTTGCCTTGTTTTCTCATCTATGTAGCAGAGAAGTAAAGCCAGCTGACACTTAGGAACCTTCCAGCTGGGACATCTCAGGGATCTAGTGTTCCTTTCTCTGGCCGTGGTTTTCTTATTTGCGCAATGGGGTCCAGGGAGAACAAACCCACAGTGACTCCAGATCCTATCAAATCTATCCCCTGGGCTTCTCAAGGCCATGTCACCCTGGGCTTCCTGAAGCTGGATCTTCAGGATGCATCCTCTACCTATTTCCATGGTGACGCCAAGGCCTAGGAGATGAGGGAAATGCTGGGGTCTGGGGGTCCAGGGGAAGGTGAAACCTTGACTTTATGGGGTCATCCAGGGCTCTGTTGCCTCTATGTGGTAGTGAAAATGAGGTGAAAAGTCCCACCCCACTGGAAAGGACCTGACAT
Source organism: Thryonomys swinderianus (assembly GCA_004025085.1). Classification (NCBI taxonomy): domain Eukaryota; kingdom Metazoa; phylum Chordata; class Mammalia; order Rodentia; family Thryonomyidae; genus Thryonomys; species Thryonomys swinderianus. The sequence continues at coordinate 70,105 of PVIC010001580.1, forward strand.
CCAGGGCCCTCCCTCCTCAGGAGAAGTCGGCATATGATCGGGTGCTGTCCGTGGTGCTGAAATGCCAACCAGGCTTCGAGGACCAGGCCACCCTTCGCAAACTCATCCAAAAGCAGGCTCTGCACTCACTCAGCCTGGGAGCTGTGAACAAGAAGAGTAGTACTTAGGGTCAGGTAAGGCGCCATGGTACACAGGGCTTCTTCACACTTCTAGGAACGTGCCCAGGCACGCTCTTTTCTGTCTCAGTTCCCTCAGAACAGGGACAATGACATACTGACCCTGTGAGTCTCCAGTGGCTGTGACTACCAGCTATTACTGTGAGACTGAGGATCTGTTGCTTTGGAAGCTGGCTTTGGGTATGTGCTATCCTACCCAGCCTTCTAAGAGTTTCCCTGCTTCTATACCAACAGTCTGGTGAAGCAAACATTAAAATGAGGATAAGGCCAGGCATGGTGGTGCATGCCTGTAATCCCAACACTCAGGAGGCTGAGGCAGGAGGATCATGGCAAGTTTGAGCCCAGACTAGGCTACAAAGTGAGTTCAAGGCTAGCTAGACTACATGGTGAGACCCTGTCTCAAAAAAAATAAAAAATAAATAATTTTGAAAAGTGTTTAAATTAGGATAAGGTCACAGACATCTCAAAACTCAGACAGATGAAGTTAATTGCCCATGACCACACAGCTGGCGACATGGGGGAGCACAGATGTGGACTAGTTAACCTCTGAAATCGTGACATTTACACCACCCTATTTCCTCTATCCAGATGGGGTAACTAGAGCTCAGAGAGGGCCCAGCTTACTAGGAGGCATCTGGCAAGCCAAGGGTTCCACCTTCGGGTACAGACCTCTTCCTGCCACTAAACCAGGCTTGCCGGGCAAAGTGACCAGGCCTCCCCACCTGCACAGCTGGGACGATGGGCAGGCAGCTCTGCCAACAGGGAGCCCTCTGCCCTGCCCTGCTGGAGGGTCCTGTCAAGGCAGAGACATGAAGTGGCCCAGAGTCAATGTGTGCCAGCTGCAGCTGTAGGCTGATATCCATGCAGGGCCCTCCAGTGTCCTTGCCAGCAGGCATCTGAGCATTAGGGAGAGGGTGGTGCCAGGGCAGCGCTGTTGGGGCTCCTCCAGATCTGGCCTGGTTTCCCAGAAAGGAGAAGGCTCAGGCATGCACCCAGGCTGCTCCTGTCCCCAGTTTCCTGAGCAGAGCATGTGCTCAAGTGCACGCACACACAGTTCAAATCCACCCAGCAGGGCAGGAGGACTCCTGGCAGCCTTGACAATCCAACAGGGGCTAGTGAGGCATTAGAAAGTGGTGCAACAGGCATTGTGGTACACACTGTAACCCCAGCTATTTAGGAGGCTGAGACATGTGGGTCTCTCTCTCTCTCTCTCACACACACACACACACATGCACACACTTGCACAGTGGTAGAACCTCCAGAAGCTGGGTGACCTTGAGCAAATCATAAAGTTGGCCTCATGTGAGGTTACCTCTACTAAAGAGCCTCCTGGGCCCTGGTGTGAGGGTTCTGGTGTGAGACCTCACACCAAGAGACCATGGTTTTGAGACATTAGAATTGGTCCTTGTCCAGAGGAGGATGAACAGCTTACATAAGAATATGTAAATCTCGGGCCGGAGGGTTAGCTCAGTGGTTCCGGCGCCTGCCTTGCAAGCGCAAGGACCTGAGTTCGATCCCCGGTAGCCACATATAATGCTGGGCGTGGAGACACGCCCACCAACAATCAATACCTCATACCATAGTGCCGGGTGTGGTGGCTCACGCCTGTAATCCCAGCACTCGGGGGGCAGAGACAGGAGGATTGCTGAGTTCCAGGCTTGCCTGGGCTACATAGTGAGCTCAGGGCCAGCCTGAACTACAAAGCGAGACCCTGTCTCCAAAAAGCAAAAAAAAAAAAAAAAGAATATGTAAATCTGAGCTCTCAGGGCCGGAGATTTAGCTCATTGGTTTCCGCGCCTGCCTACCAAGCACAAGGTCCCTGGTTCATTCCCCAGTAACCACGTACAACAATAACAGGCATGGTGGCCATGCCCACTGGCAATCAGTACCACATACCACAAATGCAGGACTTGGTGACTCAAGCCTGTAATCTCAGCATGCGGGAGGCAGAGGCAGGAGGATCTCTGAGTTCGAGGCTTGCCTGGGCTACATAGTGAGCTCAGGGCCAGCCTGAACTGCAAAGTGAGACCCTGTCTCAAAAAAGAAAGAAAGACCAAAAAAAACCCCTGAGCTCCCAGGGCTGGGTTGATCCTGAGCCACCCCGGGCCTGAGGCGGAGCCTTCACTGCTCATGTTGCAGCAGCTGTCTTCCCAGACTCCGTTTCCCTAAGTGCCCCTCCAGTCCCCTCGCAAGCCAAAGCCAGGGGACCCTGCATGACGTGATGTGAGTACTGGCACCTCAAGGTTTCCAGCAGGAGGCCCAAGCTCTGGCCGAGGCCCAGGAGGTTCCTCAGGGCGGAGCAGTCTCCACCGCCTGCCCCCAGCCTGCATAGGCTTCCCGCCTCCCGCTGAGCTCACGCCCTCGCTGGCCACTGCTGAGCCTCTCCCCCTGCACTCACATGCCAGTTGCTTGGCACCCCTCCGCGTTTGGCCCAGATGCCCCCTTTCTCGGGGAGGCCTGCTCTGCTGCCGGGGTTCTCAGGTACACCTGGAACCGGACACTAGCTCTGGCTTTTGGTCTTTGCCACCATCAGAGGAAGAAGCTTCTCTGCCAGCAAAGGACAGGGGCTACAAATGTATGTGCCAGCAGCCAGGGTGACTCAGGCTGCAGGTGAAGATGCTGAGTGGTCCTGGGCACACCACCTGTTCTCTGTTGGCCTTATTTCCCCCACCAGGACCATGGAGCGCAGGGACCATTATCTGAGCCCCTCCCGTTCAATTAGTCCAGGCTGCCTTCGTGCGAGCTCCACCCTGACTGACCCATTTTTGGAGGCTTCTACGCGTGCAGACATTGCGCCCTGTAGGGCCCAACCCCATAAATCACTGCCGATCCCATGGAGTGGGAAGGCTGCTAGTGTCCAGGCATTTTGTGGCCATTAATCAACATCAGCGGTACCGAGAACCAGCAAGGCCTTTGGCGGGAGCTGGCGCTGGCCTTCAAGGCAGGACGACCTGCTGGGGTCAGGCCTCGAGCCCCCACCAGTGTCCCTTCCCCAACAGTCCCTATGCAGACCCCTCACCTGACTGCCCTGCGCCCCCCCCGCCAGCGTCCTCATGACTCCCCACGGAAGCACCCTTTGCCTTCCCATGTGGAAATAAGCCTTCTACTTGTATTTTAATGAAGAGGCGTTGGAGACACAGAGAGGAGGAGTGAATCACCCCTGCCGCACAGCAAGGGTGTGGGTCCCAGCTCCGAAGCATCTATGTCCTCTCACAGGGGAACCTCAGCCCAGAGAGAGGGCACGGGGTGTGGGAACCGACCCACTACCCAGCTTCGTCTAAGCCAGACAGACCGCTCCTGGCTTCTGCACCTGTGTTCACCGCCTGTCACCCTGGACCTCAGGGGTTTATACCAGCTGCCAGGGGCTCCTGGGAAATTAAATCTCTCGCCCTGATGCCCTATCTGATAGCCGGCCTCTGTTGCCACTCTTCAATCTGCTCGGAGAAATGAGGAAAAAATCGAATGAAGTGTCCCTGGGGAGCTGAACCTGTCTGGCAGCCTGCGAGAGGGCAGAGAGCTGTCGCAGTGTCCACCGGGCACGGAGGCCAGCGCTGCAACAGCATCAGGGACGCAAGAAGGCGGCAGCTGAGAGGCTGGGCCTGGAGCAGCTTGTCCTCCTGGCTGTTCACCTACCCAGCACTCACCGCACACCTTCTGCTTGTACAGAAGCAGAGCGACTGAAGCACCGCAGTCTAGCAGACCCACGCGCAGGCTCCAAGGCAAACGTACACCTCCCGCAGGAGCTGGTGACCCGCATCGAGTCGTATGGCCTCCCTGTGCTGAATGGGGACGGTGGAAACTATTTCTCTCAAAGAGGGACAGTGGAATCATGCTTACAAAGGGCCCAGCACACAGTGTGTCTTCAACAGTGCCAAGCACCAGTGTTATAGCTGGAATATGCCAGGCGTCTGGCTAGTGGGCAGGTTAGAGCAATCGGCAAGACAGATGTGAACCTTGAACTACTGGAAAAAGGTAGGAGAAGACGACAAGACAATGGTGGAAAACAATTATGCTGGGAGAGGGCCCCAGGGGTCTGGGACAGAGGAGCCGTGGGCTGAAATCCGGTCACAGAGGGACGCTCTGGAAAGAAACAACGCTCTTGAGAGTTAAGAACTGATGACTTCTGGGCAGAAGGCACAGCCAGGAGGAGGCCCTGGGGCGGGGAGCAGCTCCGTGGGGTTAGTGCCTCTGGGCCTCAGCAGGGGTGCAAGCACCCCCAGGTCAGCTCAGCGCCAGAACTACAGCGGAGACTCGGAGGCGCAGAGGCTGGACGCTTGCTCCAGGAGAGGCTGGGGAAGGGTTGGGAAGCACACAGGGAGGCCAGCCCAGCCTGCTGGCTCGGCACCTCGGCCGTCCCAGTCCCCGTCCCCTTCCCCTTCACCTCCTGGGGCTGACTCAAAGCTACCAGTGGTGTCTGACTCATTACTTTGGTGACAGCTAATTCCGCCGCCCACTCTACCCGCCCAATCGCAGAGCCGAAATCAGGACCCCTTGCCAGGCCGCCTCCCGACAGACAGCCACAGCCCGAGCTGGCGGGCCTGGCCCAGAGAACCCTGTGCCGGCCAGAGGCGGAGCGAGGCCGTCTGGGAAGCAGCTCCTCGCTCTCCTCCCTCCCTCAGCCTCAGTCCAGGGACTGAGCCACACCCGCTTCAGAAAGGGACTTCTTTGGCCGGAGAGGCCGAGGTGAATGAGGCTGGCGGGACCCCTCACCCAGCCCGGAGGTCGTGCCCGAGATGGGCTGTGATCTAGGGTCCCTGGTGCTTCCTCCCCGGGGTGCTCCACTCCCCAGCACGGTGCCACGGGAGGGTGGATCAGTGCAGCCCAGCGCTGCGCTCCCAGCAGTGGCCGGACACAGGCGAGGCGCCCAGGCGAGGCCCCAGCCCAGCCCTAGCGCGCCTGTGAGCGGTGCCTCGGGCCACCCCACGGTCCCGTCCTTACCTCCAGAACAGCAGAATTTCCCCAAGAAAGAGCCGGAGCAGAGCGGTGCAGGGAAGGGAGGGCAGGTGCGGGCACGGGGGCTCCCACTCCACTCCTAGGGGAGCGGTTCCCAGAGAGGGTGCTGGGAACCTGGGGGCGGGCAGGGTTTATGAGCTCATTCACGGTGAGCTGCCGCCACCATGTACTAAACAGACACCTCGGGCTACGCCAGACCCATCCCAGCCCTGGTCCTCAGCGCTGCTCTGCCGCTGGCTCCTTTCCAGAGTCCACACTCTCCCCAGGGCTGGCGCGCTGGGCTCTCCGGGACCTTCGTCTGCCACTTCTGCCCCAACTGTTCTGGAGCAGACCCCGAGCAGCGGGAGCCCACAGGAGCCACCTCCCGGTTCTTGTAGATGTCCCCAGCGGCAGCCTGTCCCCTTGTCCCCTCCATGTTCCCATGGCCCCTGGGAAGGACACTTCCTGCCCTTCCCCGGCGGCTTCACTCACTGTTCAGAGTTCAGCCCAAGTGACACTGCCCAGGGAGGACTCCCAGCCCCGGACTCCCCTGGCACCTCCTGCTTATGGCCTCTGCACTTAGTTGTTTTTGTGGTCACTGAAGAGTCCCCGCTGGGCTGGGCTCTCCCCAGGGCACAGCCCAGGCCACCCTGGCCTTACACTCAGGGGGCCTCAGTACACGCTTACTCAGTGAATGACTGGTAGTTTTTACTACAGCTCTGCAGCTGCCAGACGGGCCTCCCTGGCCCCCCTGCACTCATGGCTGCACGCCCGGCTCCCCACCCGGCGGGAGCGCTTCCTCCCCGTGCACCCTCCCCGCTTCCTACGAGAGGTCAGGGGCTTCCGACGCCCCGCCCCGCACACCGGAGACCCCCCAACTCCGCCTCCCGTCCCGGGCCTCCCGTGCTCCATCTCCTCTCCCACGGTGAGGATGGAAGGACACAGGGGCGGTGGCTGCTTCCGCGGGGGGGGGGGGTCGCGGCCGGGCCCCAGCCTAGCCCGGGGGAGGCTTCAGGCACTACAAGAGGGGGCAGGGGCACAGGGGTCCCGCACAGGCGCACAGCTGGGTGGGTGAGCCTGGGCTCAAAGCCTCCTGGCAGGGAGGCGCTGTCTTGCGAGGGGAGCGTTCTCCCTGCTCGCTCGTCACAGCACCAAAGCCTTAGGACCCAGAGGCAGGAAGTCTCCTGAAGAAGAGCCGAGGGCACTCTCTCTTGTGGCAGCCGAACCCCACCTCTAGCACCCCTAGCCACCAGGCCGCTTCTCCTCTGCTCTTTGGAGCCTTCCCTGCCCCTCCCCAGCAGCCCCGCCCCTCCACTCCTCACACTCTCCCCAGCCCCCCAGGTGGCAGGGGGCCCATCTGCATGAGTTTTTGGATATGTGGGCATCACCCCGGCACCCTGGCTCTAGGGCCGCCTCAGGGCTGGGCACGTAAATCAAGCAGGCTCAGGGCGGGCTGTGTTCTTGGGCAACAAACTGAGCCTGTGGGAGCCTCTGCTTCTGCTCTGCAGCGGGGTCCGGGGTCTCTGTCCAGAAAGGAGAGGGCAGCTCTGCGGCTGAGCCTCATCTGGTCTGCCCCAACCCTCCAGCTCCCACACGTATCTTCCTCTTCTTTTCTGTCCCCAGGTTCTGAAGCTGCCAGCGAGCTGTCAGGAGGAGGCCAGGGCGAGGGCACAGCAGGGAGGGTCACAGACAGACTGCAAGACGTGGGGCCCGGGCGGGGCTTGTCATCTCTTGGGCAGACAGGAACAAAGCCGGCCTGACACCACTCCAGCTGGACACGATGCCGGGTCTGCACGGCTCACTGAGGAAGTGACGGAGACCAGGGAGCAGGAGGCTGCCGTGGGCCTCCTGGGGAAGAGCGTGGCCCGCAGGTCCCCACCTCGGGCTGCTGGACCGCACCCTTTTCTCGTCCCAGTCACGTGCCACAGGCCAGGAGTCCCTCGCCCGAGGAACACCCGTGTGGCAGCCTCCACCCAGGCATGAAGATGGGGTGGAAAACACACACAGCGCCTGGACCTCCAGGTCCAATGGGGGAGACAGAAATTAGACAAACACACAGGTAAAAATGTGCAAACAGCTGTACGGTGTGCTCACTGCCAGGAGGCGAAATGAAGCAGGATAAAGGGCCAGGTCAGGGACTCTCTGAGGAGGCAACATTTGAGCTCCGGCTGGAGAAGGAAGCCTGGCGGCATCGGGACAGTTCCAGGAAGGGGGACAGCAAGTGGGAAAGCCCTGGGGTAGAAACGTGACGTCCAAGGCGCTGCCAATGCCAGTCAAGGCAACAGGATGGGACTGGGCGTCAACAAGGGAACCGGGTGACCCTGGAGGCCAACAGCTTCAGCTCTATAGCCTTTGTCTCCTCATCTCTCAAGTGGGCATGAGAAGGTGGCAGAGACGGTGGTGAGGATGGAAACGGACGCAGTCCGCGGAGGAAGCTCCCTACAGTGCTGCAGAGCACAGTAGCTGTCTAGGGCTGGGCGGGAGGCCGGAGCGGGCGGCCCGGAGCAGAGGGCGGCCTGGCCACAGGCAGGAGCAGCTGTTTCAAACAAAACTCCTGCACAGGGCTTTGTGTGGATGGTATTTTTCTGTGACCTGATCTATTGGGTTCAGTGGCCCCCAGTTTTTAAACCCCGAAGCAAACTAGTCATTAAAGCCAGGAGACCAAGAGCCTAAGAAGGGGTGTCGGCAAGGGGTGTGGTTCAGTGTAGAGAGCAGGAGGAAGCCCTGGGTTCAATCTCCAATACCACTAAAAAGAAGAGAGAAAAGAAAAGAAAACAGAAAGAATGAGTGAGCAGCTTGGGGACATGGGCACCAGGTAAGCATCCCGGAGGGCTCTCCAGAAGAGGCGTGGCCAGGCGGCGGGGGGGGGGGGAACAGCGCGAGACCAGGGCTCCGGATGAGGGGAGGAGGCAGTGACGACACGGCGACAGCACAGGTTCACAGAGCACTAACCACGCCGGCTCGCCCCCACGGCCTCACCTGAACCGTGATCTTCACAATACTCTCACCCCCAGGTATGGGGTGCTCACCGTGGTACAGATATAGGACCATCTCTTTATTTCTCAGCCCTTTGAGGCGGGAACTCAGTACTACCATTTTATAAGTGAGCAAACTGAGGCTACACCATAAGGCAACTTTTCCAAGGGCCTGGTAGCCAGTGCTTGGCAGAGACAGGACTTGAGCCCGGGTACATCCCCTTCTCTTCCAGGCTGGAGGCTTCTGCAGGACAGGGTGCTAGGGAGGCAAGGATGGCTTTGAGAGGAAACTAATGTCATGCACTCTATTCTGGAAGAATCTTCTGGTGGCCCGTGGTGAAGGGCTGAGTCGGGGCAGTGGTGACTGCCAGTCCCCACGGCAGAGCCCCTGCCTCAGACTCCCCTTGAAGGAGCCAAAGGCCTCAGCAGAGAGGCTTTCCTCTCTGAAGAGTGAGGTGAGTGCTTGGCAAGGCCTCCTCCCACCCACCCCAGGGGCTCAGGCGCTAGCTCCAACCTGCAGCTTTAATTAAAAGCCCTTTTCAAACCATTAGCAGCAATATAATAAAACCCCAAATAGGAACAATAAAGCAGTAGACTGTCGGAGAATTAAAATGGGCACCTGGTGTTCTGCCACCCCCGGGGGTAAGTAGCTCAGGAGGGAGCCATGATTCTTGCCTCCAACAGACTTGTCAGCCCCAGACACCGGCTGGGAGAGGACTGGGGAGAGGGGCCACCCTGCCTGTGGACACTGGCCCTGGCGACAGTGGCAGATGCTTTTGGGAGAAGGGCCGTGGCTGCTCTGTCCCCAGCCACCCGCGCCAATCTCAGTGACTGGCACTGCTCACCTCCAAAGCTTGCCTGCTCTCCCTCTTCCATCTCCAGCCAGCTGGCACCAAACCACACCGGACCTGGCTCCAGGTGCCCAGCCTGTGCTCTCAGGTTGCCCTCAGCTTCCCTAGAAACAGTGCAGCCGGCTAGTGGGGTCTCCACACCCATGCAGGCCCCTAAACACATTCCCTGCTGCACCCACAGGTGCTTTCTGAACTGCAAACCAAACCTGGTCTCCATGCTGCTCCTGCTGTGGCCGCCCCCCACCCCTTTCTTTCCTTGTTCCCCTGAGGAAACCAGCCCTTCCCTCCTCAGAGCCTTGCTTGGAAAAGGGCAAAGTCCTGCAGACACACCCTCTCGACCAGAACCCTCTCAGTAAAGCTCAGTCTCAGTAACAGCCCTTAAGCCTCTGATGAGCCTCTGCCCTTCTACACCCCACCCGCCCCTTTCCACACAGTGTTTTCCTCAATTCTTTTCCACCTGCTCTCCACCCTCATAGGAAAGCCTGTGACTGCGGCCTGGGTTTGGCCTGTTCCTGGCCGCAACACCCTCACCCTGGGCCTAGCATCGCGCCTTGCACATAGTAAGTGCTCAGTCCACGCTTGGTGACCTCCCTGCCATCCAGTGCTCCGCCCTCCCTTCCTGCAATCCGAGGTGTCATCCACCCCAGTATCTGAGAAGGAAGCGCAGTGGTTTTCCACCATCCCTAAAACTAGGTTCCAGGAGCTTCTTAGGCTTTTGCCTTAGCTCCCTATCACAGGGAGATGGTCTCTAGGACTTCAGAGCTGGTTTTGCCCATTTGGAAGGTACCTGTCCCGCTGCCACCTCGTTGGTGCCAGCCTTGAACTGGGTTCACAGCATCTGGACTCAGGGACCCACCTGCAGGGACTGTCAGGCTAGCGGACAACACCTGGCTAGGAAATGCAGTATGATGGGCGGGACACGGGCGGAGTGGTTTGAGTATGGTCCACACAGCCACACATGCGCCCAAACCTTCACCCCAGCCCTGCTCTGTGACCATGTGCCACTGACCCCACCTCCCTGGGCCTCAGTTGTCTTGTGAACATGTGGGACCAGCCTCCTCACACTGCAATTCAAAGCTGTAACCTAGGCCAAGCCCAAAGCCTCAGACCAGGGCACTGAGAGTGGCTATGGAGGCTGACAGAAGGATAGAAGGACAGGGCGGGAGTGGCTTCCTCAGGAATGGCTTTTGAGAGGGGGCAGCAGTGGCACCATGCCTTGAACAATGAGTCTGAATGGGCACCTGGAAGAGGGCTGTGGGGGCTGGGAAAAAGTGGAAGACAGAGTACACCGCTGGTGTGTCAGCCCCAGAGACGGTGCTGCGGGAGCCTGGAAGCCCACCAGCCCCCAGAAAGGTTGTTTTCAGGGATTTAAAAATGTCCCTGCTGGCCATGGTGGCTCATGCCTGTAATCCCAGCACTCAAGAGGCAGAGGAAGGATTGCTGAGTTCGAGGTTTGCCTGGGCTACATAGTGAGCTCAGGGCCAGTCTGAACTACAAAGCGAGACCCTGTCTCAAAAAAAAGGAAAAAGACATCCCTTTAGGGCTGGGCATTTAGCCCAGTGGTTCCAGTATTTGCCTGGCAAGCACAAGGTCCCCAATTTGATCCCCAGAAATCACATACCACAATGCCAGGTATAGTGGCTCAAGCCTGTAATCCCAGCACTGGGGAGGCAGAGACAGGAGGATTGCTGAGTTCCAGGCTTGCCTGGGCTACATAGTGAGCTCAGGGCCAGCCTGGACTACAAAGCAAGACCCTGTCTCAAAAAAAAAAAAAAAAAAAAAAAAAAAAAAAAAAAAAAAAAAAAAAAAAAAAAAAAAAAACCTAAAAACAACAACAACAAAACATTCCTTAGTTATTGTGTGTTGGTCAAATGGGTGGCACAAAGCTGCTCACTTCGTGGCTGCTGGGAAGCCCAGAGCAGAACAGCTCCAGAGAAGGGGCCAGCAACCGGATACAGTCTACATTGTCATGTCTCCATGACCACTTCCTCCAGGTGGAGCCCACCCGAGAACCCTTTCGGCTATGAGCACATGGGTGAGCTAACCACTGGTGAGGTCAAGGCCCTTGCAGTCTAATCACCCCACCAGGAGTCTCTTCAGCCTGTCAGGTTAATAACTGAGATGAACTGGGATACCTGGTGATGGAGCTTGGGGACGTGTGTCTTCCTAGCATGCCAGAGGCCCCAGGTTCAATTCCAGCACCACTACTACTCATGCCTTGATTAACTTATTAGGATGAAATGTTTCAAGCATCCACAAACATTGGTTAAAACTGTATTTACACTGTGCATTTAATTTTTTTATTTTTGAGACAGGATCTCACTTTGTAGTTCAGGCTGGCCCTGAGCTCACTATGTAGCCCAGGCTGGCCATGAACTCACAGCAATCCTCCTGCCTCTGCCTCCCAAATGCTGGGATTACAGGCATGAGCCACCACATCCGGCATTGTGATATGTGGTGTTGAGGACTGAACTCAGGACCTTGCGCTTGCCAGGCAGACACCTGAACCACTGAACCACAGCCCCTATACTGTGCATTTTAAGCCAGCTGACACCTGGGTGATCTCAGCACGCCCATGCTCTCCACACCCTGCTCCCTAACCCTCTGTGAACCCAGAGTGGGACCAGATGGCCGAAGAATCTGCTGCAAGACCAGTTACTCTGCAGCCCCCATACCTTCCCCAACCAGCTAGGCAGGACAAATGCTCATTTGTTAGAGTTGGAAGTAGCATCTCTTTTACTAGCTAGTGTAAAAAAGAAAGAGAGAGAAAGAGGAAAAAATAAGTCTTTTTCCAGCCAGACTACATTTCCTGCCTCTGAGAGGGTGAGAATTTGCTCTTGGAAGGAAATAAAGTGTCTCCTGTCTGGAGCTTCCTCTTTGAAGCCCCATGAATATACATAGTGACAGGCAGACAGCTTTGAGATGCTAACAAGCCTGCCTCACCTTGGGAAATTGGGGTCACTGGCTTTGTGGGGGCCTTGCGGGGTGGCTGGGTAGAAAGGAAGTGCTGCAGAGACAGGAGACCCAGGCTGGCCCAGCTCGGGCCCAGGCAACTCCTCTGCTCTCTGGGGCCTTCACTTCCCGCCCGTAAGACAGGGTCACTGCTGGGGCTGCCGGGCAGAAATGGGCACAGCAGGCACTGGAAATGCTCTCTGCTGACGGGGCAGGGCCTCAGGGAAGGCAGGGAGGGACCGCCAGAACAAGTCGGGGAGCTGGGGCGGGACCCCATCGGATCCGGGTGCAGATCCCTGCTCTGCCGGCCACTAGTTTCCCTGCGTTCCGGCAAGAAACCGGCCCGTTTGCTCCGGACCTGCAGAAGGCTGGCTCCTTGGCGCCGCAGCTCGCGCTCCCGACCTCACCCTGTGCAAGTCCTCCTGACCCCCCACTTTGTGGCTCTCTTCCACAGCATTTATGCTAGCTAGCAGCAGTCACCTTCTTTTTGTTACTTCCTCATTTACTTGCTTAGATCTCCTTGAGGCAGCGGCCACATCTGTCTCTGTGACACCCAGTAGGTGCTCATATACCTGTTGAATGGCTGTGAATGAAAAAGCCAAACTTCCATTTCTGCATTGGCCTCTAGTGATGTGGGGAACTCTGATGGCAAGAAAAGCCCCTTCTCTGGCCCCTCTCCCCAGGCACAGAGTGGGGGGCCCAGCCAAGGATGGCGGGCCAGCGGCCAGCAACGTTAGTGACCTGCTCTTCACGCTGCCAGACGGCAGGGCCTGTTGTTCTGACTCTGGAGCACAGTGCATTAATAGGCGGACTGGCGTCCCCAGGTCAGTCCCTTTCCCGCCTTGGAGCGGGAGGAAGCAGCCTGGGCTGCAGGGGATGGCCCCTGGGGAGCTGGGTGGCCCCCCACACCCATTTTGCTCCTGTCTCCCGACACTGGGGTCAGCCACAGGTGGCAGGGACACTGTTCACAAAGTGAAAGCGCCCATCTCACTGGTAAGAGGAGGAAGCTGAGGCCCAGAAAGCCAGAGTCTCCTGCCCTTGGGCCCAGCTTGGGCCTCTGTCTCTCTCTCATGGCCTCATTTCACCAGTTCTGGATCACTGACACCCCCCCCCCCCACACACACACCTGGATCAGAATCAAGGCAAGGAGTGATGAGGATAACTGTCATTATAATAACATGACAACAGCTACCATTACTGCCTGCTGGGGCTTGTGCTAATACTGAAAGCCCCTGATCCTAAACAACCAACGCCACAGGTAGGTGCCTTTAAATGCCAATTTTATAGGCAAGGAAGCCAAGGCACAGAGAACTGAAGGCATCTGGAGGAGGTCACATGGTCAGTGGCTCTGATGCTAGAAGCCATTTTCCCCATATCCTCCATTCATGACAGCCCAGGGCTGGTCACCTAGAACTTCTCCACCACCAAGGTCAGAACATCCACAGAAATCTTTCTTCGGACTGGGCTGGCGGGGGACTCATCCCTTCAAAGGGAAGCTCTCGAAGAACGAGTTACACTGTGTAAATATGTCCTCTTCTGTGCTAAGTATCTTGCACACATACTTTCATTTAACGCTCAGTACAGTCAAATTTTATTTAGCACACAAATGTGCACACATACCTATTTTACAGATAGAAAACAGATTCAGAGAGGTAAAAGCATGAGGTCACCCAACTGGTTAATAATATAGCCACGTTCAAACTTACAACTTACCCCAATGATTCCAAACTGTTTCCTTATAACTTTCTGAAACAAGAATGGCCAACCCAATCCAATGCCAACCCAATACTAAATTTTGTGGTAATTCTGTACCAACCCCCAGAAGTGGTCCCAATTTACAGTCCTACCAATAGGGCCTAGGAAGACCTATTTCTCCCACATTTTGCTTACACTGGACTTTCCTTTTTTTCTTTTTTTTTGTGATAGGGTCTCACTTTGTAGTTCAGGCTGGCCCTGAGCTCACTATGTAGCCCAGGCATGCCTAGAATTCAGCAGTCCTCCTGCCTCTGCCTCTCGAGTGCTGGGATTACAGGCATGAGCCACGATGCCTGGCACTGTGGTATGTGGTACTGATTGCTGGTGGGCACGAGTCACCTCACTCGGTGAACTGGGTCATTGTTGTATGTGGTTACCAGGAATTGAACTAGGGACCTTGTGCTTGTTAGGCAGGCACTGGAACTACTGAGCTAAATCTCCAGCCCTGGACTTTACTTTTTAAAAAACCTGCCTGTCGTGCATGCCAATAAGATGTGCTACTGCTTTTTCCCATGGTATTATTTTAATTTCACTGTTTTTAGCTTCTATGTGAACCTATGACCCAACTTGATAGAGTTGATGTTGACCTTGGAAACAAGTCTTACCTGGACCCAGGGTACCCCGGAATGTACGTATTCCTCAGCCTACCTGAGAGATGAAGAAACTGAGTCAGATGGCCTCCATTAGTTTTTAATTCTGACACTTCTCTGTCCCTAGCCTGCATTTTGCTCTGTGTAAAATTATTACACAAGAAGTTTCAAATCCATATAAAAAATATGAAGAGAACCACACCAAGGTAAGCCATAACCCAATTGTTCAAATTCAGTGGTAAAAGGCTTTGAAGTAGTCATTTTTTTTAAAAAAGCTACATACTAAGGAAAAAAAGATAAATTTCAGCAAATTTTATGTCAAAACAATGCAATAGAACAGTTTCTTTAAAGTACTAAAAGGAAAAATTTCTAAATTTGGAATTTTATGATCAGTAATAATAACTTTAACAGACAAAATGAGGGCTGGAGATTTACCTCAGTGGTGCCAGCACCTGGCTAGCAAATGCAAGGTCCCTGGTAACCATGTACAACAATACTGGAGGTGGTGACACGCCCACCAGCAGTTGGTACCACACACCACAATGCTGGGCATGGTGCCTCACGCCTGTAATCTCTAGCACTTGGGAGGCATAGGCAGGAGGATTGCTGAGTTCGAGGCTTGCCTGGGCTACATAGTGAGCTCAGGGCCAGCCTGAACTACAAAGCGAGACCCTGTCTCAAAAAAAAAAAATGACTTTTTCTGACAGAGAAAAATAGAAATAATTCATTACCAGCAGATCCACACTATAAGAAATGTTAACATCCTTCAGGCTAAAAGAATATGATGCCAGAGAGAAACACAGTTCTGCAAAAAGCACTGAAGCATACTAGAAATGGTAACTACATGGAAAAATATGCACAATTATTTTTCTCAATACCTAAGGCTATCAAAAGATAACTGACCATTTAGATAAAATAGTGTTGTGTTTTTGTTTTTGTTTTTTTTTTGCGGTACTAGGGTTCAAACTCAGGCCCTTGTGCTTCCAAAGTAGGAGTAGTACCACTTGAGCTAAACCCTTGGCTCCAGTGTTGTGTTTTTAATGTAAAATAAAGTGCATATTAAAAATAGCAGAAGAGGGGCCGGAGATTTAGCTCAGTGGTTCTGGTGCCTGCCTCGCAAGCACAAGGTCCTGAGTTCGATCCCCGGTAACCACATATAATGCTGGGCATGGTGACTCACGCCCACCAGCAGTCAATACCACATACCACAGTGCCGGGTGTGGTGGTTCATACCTGTAATCCCAGCACTTGGAGGCAGAGACAGGAGGATTGCTGAGTTGCCTGGGCTACATAGTGAGCTCAGAGCCAGCCTGAAATATAAAGTGAGACTGTCTCAAAAATAAATAAATAAATAAATAAATGAAATTTAAAAATAGCAGAAGATCAGGAAATGGAATTATTGTAACATTTTCTACTAGATATGAATGATGTATCACTTGAAAATGAACTGTGATAGATGTAGATTACAAACCTTGCAGCAAACACTATAATAACAATATTGAGTTATAGATGATAATCAACATAGTGATAAAAACATTTAATTAACTCTAAAGAAGGCAGAAAAGCAGGGAAGAGGGAAAAATAACAGAGAGGACAAATAAAAAACAAACAGCAAGGCAAAAGACTTACGCCTAACTATGCCAATAAGCACATTAAAAATTAGTCTAAATATCTCAACTAAAAAACAGGGACTGTCAGACTAGATTTTTTTAAAAGGCCCAACTATATGCTGCCTACAAGAAATGCTCTTCAAATATAAAAACATAACCTGGTTAAAAGAAAAAAGATGAGAAGATATAGGTAATTTTAATACTAACCCAAGAAAAAATGATAGGAATGCAAGGAGAAATAGACAAATGCCCAATTATAGTCAGAGATACCTATAAGTCTCCCTCAATAATTGCTAGAGCAAACAAAAAGAAAATAAATAAGGATACCATTATGGTTTGTGTCTGGATGCTCTGCCCAAGCCTTGGGGTCAGAGGTGGGGATTTTCAGAGGTGGCTTGATTTAGAGTGTGTGATTCTAAGATAAAGGTGTGTGATCACTAAATCAGCCCGCTGATTGGTTTAACACAGTTCTGATATGGATAATGGGAAGGCCCATGCTGGGTGTGAGTGCTACCCACACTCGCCCCCACAACATGTAGCCTGGGTAGAATACAGGGGACAGAGAGAGTGCTCCTGTCATCACCTGCTGCTTTTGTTGGCTCCTGCCTTCCATACCATGAACTATTTTTTCTCCTCTGCCATGCCACCCTGCCTTAGACCAGCTGACTATGAACTGAAACTTCTACAAACTATGAGCCAAAATAAACCTTTCCTCTTTTCACTTTGGATGTTGAGTATTTTGTCTCAGCAGTGAAAAAAAATAACTGACAGATACAGAACATTTAAATAACACCACCAAACAACTTGACTTAACTAACATCTGTAGGATGGTGCTCAAGCACTAAGTACTTGCTAGGGAAATTTTAGAGCACTAAATACTTAAGTTAGCAAAGACAAAAGTTTTCAAATCAGCAACTTCTGCTTTCATCTTGTAACATTAAGAAAAGAAAAACAAATTAAACCAAAGCTAAGTATCAGTGGAAGAAAAAACAAATATCAGAATACAAATCAGTAAAAGAAAATACAAAAGTGAATAAAGAAAAAAGTAATAACAAAAGTTGGTTCTTTGAAAAGAATGGTAAATCTGTTAAGTACAGGGCCAAACTGAGAGAAAAAAATTCAAATAAGAAAGAGAGATTATGTGCAGATTATCAGTATTACAAATGAAACAGGTGACATCATCACAGGTTCTACAGATATTAAAAAGAAAATAAAATTTAAAATTTACTACAGGGCCAGGGATTTAGCTCAGTCAAACGTGAGGTCCCTAGTTCATCCCGGGTAACCACATACAACAATACTGGGCATGGTGACTCAGGCCCACCAGCAATCAGTACTACACACCAGTGCCGGGAGTGATGGCTCACACCTGTCATCCCAGCACTCAGGAGGCAGAGGCAGGAAGATTGCTGAATTTGAGGTTTGCCAAGGCTACATAGTGAGCTAAGGGCCAGCCTCAACTACAAAGCAAGACCGTGTCTTAAAAAAATAAATAAATAAGCCAAACCAAAACTTACTAGACAACTATAATAATCAAATCAGAACTGTCACTGACATGCTTGTGTGGAGGTGTCACTATTACTAACGGACAGATCAATGGAACTAAATTGAGAGCCTAGGAGAAAAACAACAATCCTCACACAATCCACACAATCCTCAATTAATTTTCAAAGATGTCAATGGCATTGATACTGCACAATTTATGCACATGTAAAGAATGAAATTGGACACCTACCTCACCTTATGTACAAAAAATTAACTCAAAATGGATCAAAAATCTAAAACTATGAAACTCTCAGAAGAAAACATAGGTATAAATTTTCATGACCTTGAACTAGGCAACTATTTCTTTCTTTCTTTTCTTTTTTTTGAAACAGGGTCTTGCTTTATAGTTGAGGCTGGCCCTGAGCTTATGACTTAACTCAGGCAAACCTCGAACTCAGCAGTTCTCCTGCCTCTGCTTCCCTAATGCTGGGATTACAGGTATGAACCACCACGTCCAGCACTGTGGTATGTAGTATTGATTGCTGGTGGGTGTGAGTCACCACACCTGATATTGTTGTATGTGGTTACTGAGGATCGAACCAGGGACTTTGTGCTTGCTAGGCAGGTGCTGGAACCACAGAGTTAAATCTCTGGGCTAAGGCTAGAGATTTTTTTCTTTGAGACAGGGTCTCGCTTTGTAGTTCAGGCTGGCCCTGAGCTCACTATGTAGCCCAGGCAAACCTCGAACTCAGCAATCCTCCTGTCTCTGCCTCCCGAGTGCTGGGATGACAGGCGTGAGCTACCATACCCGGCACTGTGGTATGTGGTATTGATCGCTGGTGGGCATGAGTCACCACGCCCAGCATTGTATGTGGTTTCCAGGGATCAAACTCAGGACCTTGAGCTTGCAAGGCAGGTGCCAGAACCACTGAGCTAAATCTCCAGCCCAGGCTAGAGTATTTTTAATCACAAAAAGTTATGTTTGAGAAGATAAATATGCTTACCTTGATTTGAACAATATACAGTGTATACATGTATTGATATATCATATTGTACTCCATAAATATGTATAATTCTTGTGTATCAATCAAAATATTATTTAAAGCAGAAAATATGCTATAATCATTAATGCCAGGAGAAACAAAAATTGAATATGAATGAAAACTTAAAAGATTTTACACAAATAAAGCACAAATGCCAGGAATGGTGGCTCAGGCCTGTAATCCTAGCGCTCTGGGAAGCTGGGGCAGGAGGACCAGAAGTTCAAGCCAGGTTGGGCAATTTAGTGACTCTGTGAGACTCTCTTTCAAAAAAAAAAAAATAATAATAATAAAATAAAAATGGGCTGGAGATGTAGCTCAGTCCCCAGTACAGAAGGGAAAAAAGAATTTCTAAACAAAATTTTAGCAAATCTAATTTAATATTTTAAGAGAATAATAGACTGTAGCCAAGTGGTGATCCTCCTAGGAATGCAGCTTTAGTTTCACATTTGAACATCAATCAATATGATTTGTTGCATTGTCAGACTAAAAGAGAAAACCCATAGGGCCATCTCAATAGACACAGGGAATCCATTTGACAAAATCTGACATGATTAATGATTTTTAAAATTCTCAGCAAATTAAGAACAGAAGAAAACATCCTCAACTTGATAAAAGGTATTTACAAAAACTGTACAGCTGATGTCATAACGATGAAAGAGTTGATCCTTTCTCCCCAAATCAGCAATGAGGCAAGTGTGTCTACTCTTACAACATGCGGGCTGCAGCCAGGGTAATTAGACAGGAATGAAATGAGAAAGATACATTATTCA